>CM042334.1:2088724-2111224 GCA_023566125.1 Zingel zingel | reverse complement strand
TTGTGTGCGAGTAGTACTACAAACTGCAATATTTTGGCAGTTAATTAGCCCTAAAAAACACAGATCTGTTCAAAATATTTAGGCAGCGGCCTCTAGAGGCTGTAGTAGGAAGTCAGATGACGTAGTATAAAGAACGACAAAAGCTACATCCCAATTCATGGGCTGCAGCCTTCAAGGTCTATTGGCTGCAGCCTTCGAAGGCTGATAACGCTCGTATAATCTAGTGATTGCATTCAAAATGGGTGACTGATATCAGTCCCAACGCCCTCTTGGGGTTCACACATTTCACACATAGCTGAGTAAAGTTTCCTTTAAAACAAGACAACACAGGTTGACTTTTAACCAAAGCCTGGTCTTCTTCAAGCAAAATGCACCGATGGAAAACGTGTAAAACTTTACAGCATGTCAAAGTTTTCTGTTGTCCAGACAGCTTTTTGTTTCTTTCCCCAAACTGTCATTAATACCAATCTAGGCTGAAATGAAAGTTGGGAGGACCGAAGTATCGATTTGACCTGATGAGTCCTGCAGACACAAACACAGGAGAAAAATGGCTCTGAGAGGATTTATTACAGCTGCCAGAGTATGTCTGTTCGTCCTTCACGTTGTTTCCTTCTTCCTTCCTGCAGCGGCTGTGACTGGCTGCTTGTTGCTTTGATTTACGTGTCCAGGTGCTTCGGACTGCACACACACACACACACACACACACACACACACACACACACACACACACGCTGTGCCTGCTGATTGTATGCAGATGATTGGAGAGGTTGTATTTTTAAATCACTGCTGGCACAAAAGTCTGTCGCTCTGTAACAAGTCTTGCGTGAAGGAGATATGAGTGCGGACATCCGCTAGCGAAGAAAATAAACACAATCACATGAGGACATTGTACACACACACACACACACACACACACACACACACATTTCGTACACACACACAGCACTTAAATTCCTGTTATGCTCCCCATCACTCTGTCCTACTGTCCTCTCTTTTCTGTTTACTTCTCTCTCTCGCACACACACTTACACACTTGTGCTGCACCTAAATGAAAATTCAAACTAGAAAGAGTCATAACCGGCCTTGTTTGCAGTTCCAGTTGTCCTGGAAGCAGTTGTACAGGCATCTTTTTGCTCGAGGAGACGTTTGGTGCAAAAAACACCAAAGACCCATCTTTTCACACAGGTGGCCTACGGGAAAAACATTTTTTGGGCCACAGTGAGAGGTTGCAGTACCGCTACCTGCATACCAGTGACTACTGTAAAAAAAAAAATTGCTGCAAGCCTGAGCGCTCTTCTTAGGGACCTGATAATAAATGTCAGAAAAAAGATTGGAAAAAAATTAAACAAATTAACGTAAACAAAAACAGAAACAAGTTAAAAAAAAAAATATAAATAAGAGGCAAAACTTTAAATGAAACCTAAAAAAAAAGTCAAACGTTGAAACCATCAAAAGTGTAAAAAAGAATTAGAAAAAAGCGTCCGTCACCAACTCAGTTCTTGATTGTCAGCTGGCACAATCAATCATTCTCCGACGGGGGGGCACGAGAACGATGATGTCACTCATGATACGATGATGCCCAAACGGGGAAGTGGGTTGTCATAATTTACTTGCCCAACATGTCCTCCAGTCTGTCCCCTGAGCTAGCTGTCTCAGCCTGTACCACCTAGTGTCCTCCAGTCTGTCCCCTGAGCTAGCTGTCTCAGGCTGTACCACCTAGTGTCCTCCAGTCTCTCCCCTGAGCTAGCTGTCTCAGGCTGTACCACCTAGTGTCCTCCAGTCTGTCCCCTGAGCTAGCTGTCTCAGGCTGTACCACCTAGTGTCCTCCAGTCTGTCCCCTGAGCTAGCTGTCTCAGGCTGTACCACCTAGTGTCCTCCAGTCTGTCCCCTGAGCTAGCTGTCTCAGGCTGTACCACCTAGTGTCCTCCAGTCTCTCCCCTGAGCTAGCTGTCTCAGGCTGTACCACCTAGTGTCCTCCAGTCTCTCCCCTGAGCTAGCTGTCTCAGGCTGTACCACCTAGTGTCCTCCAGTCTGTCCCCTGAGCTAGCTGTCTCAGGCTGTACCACCTAGTGTCCTCCAGTCTGTCCCCTGAGCTAGCTGTCTCAGGCTGTACCACCTAGTGTCCTCCAGTCTGTCCCCTGAGCTAGCTGTCTCAGGCTGTACCACCTAGTGTCCTCCAGTCTCTCCCCTGAGCTAGCTGTCTCAGGCTGTACCACCTAGTGTCCTCCAGTCTGTCCCCTGAGCTAGCTGTCTCAGGCTGTACCACCTAGTGTCCTCCAGTGTCTCCCCTGAGCTAGCTGTCTCAGGCTGTACCACCTAGTGTCCTCCAGTCTGTCCCCTGAGCTAGCTGTCTCAGGCTGTACCACCTAGTGTCATCCAGTCTGTCCCCTGAGCTAGCTGTCTCAGGCTGTACCACCTAGTGTCATCCAGTCTGTCCCCTGAGCTAGCTGTAACAGCCTGAAGCGTATAAAGTAAGATGTAAACAGTAAACAATAAGTAGTCTACCCCACATCATCTCCAGACTCCATCTGGAACTTGTAAACAAAATAAGACGATCAGCTAGTAGTGTGATATGGGAGACAAGCGCTGCTCTCATATGTGAACGCACAGAGCAGGGGTGTTAAAAGAGCAGCTTCGGTTACACAGAGCAGTTGGCGAATTGTGGCGTTAGCTTCACACGCTAACAGCAGAGCTAGCAGCAAACATCGAAGCTAACGGCAGAGCTAACGGCAGAGCTAACAGCTAACGGCGGAGTTAAAAGCGGAGCTAACAGCGGAGCAAATGGGCCTGGAAGCCATTTGTGGTCGAGGCGAGAAGGGATCCAGCTACAGTACAGCCGTGTTTGGTTGTATATAAAAGGGACTAGTTTGCTTCGTGTGGACTCACTGGACCGACTCGACATGTAGGCGGAGCTCGGGAGCTTCAGAGCTAAGGCGGGGCTACAGATTAGGTGTCTCTAAGAAACGCGTATGTAACAGTAGTTCCACATTACATTAATTAATTTGCACGCAAGTTTTATTATTTTTATACCGTGTATTCTCCGTGTAAATTCATGTACCGAACCGAGACGCCCGTACCGTTTCGGTTCAATACAAATACATGTACCGTTCCACCCCTAGTGTGTAAGATAGAGAATGGATACCCGAACCGAGCCCGTCGGGACCGGACAGATATTTCGAAATGATGTTTAGGTTTGGGTCGGGCTCGGTCACATCAGCTCGATAAGGCATTGAACATTTTAAATTAAAAAACAGCTGATTATGTAGGTGCGCGCCTGTGTTAACGTGAGCTTGTTGGCTGGTGTGCGCTGATGCCTCATCTGTTGACATTTCCGAATGCCTTCCTACAGTTGCTTAATAAAAGCTTTCCACACAAACAAACATACATGTGTCATTAGTAGGAGAAAAATAACGAGACTTTAACTGTGTCGGGCTCGGGTCGGGCTCGGACAGAAAAATGCGGCCCGATCCGCACTCTAGTGTAAGAGTTTCTGCCTAAGAAACTAGAAGACATCCCTCCTGTGAGGATAGGATAAAAGCCTGAGGGAGAAAACGGATCAGGGATCATTTTCAGACGAGATCTTGGTGGACCAGCTCTGACTTAAAGTGTCTGTTGCTAGAGAAACCTAGTCTCTGTTTCTGAACCCACAGCTGTGTTGTAACTAGGGCTGTCAATCGATTAAAAAACGAATCTAATTAATTACATACTCTGTGATTAATTAATCAAAATGAATTGCATACATAATTAACGGTGCCTGAACAATAGTCGGTGACGTTAAAGAACGGTGTGTTCATTGCTAAGGCCATATGGTCAAAATTAAATGATTTAATAATAATATATAACAATAACAATAACTTATTTCACTGGTAAATAGCTGTTGAATGACAAAAACAACCACCAGATGGGAAAAGGGAATTTGACAATAACTTTGAATGCACCACGAGGCTGTAGTTTACCAGTTTCATTGAACGCACCGTCTGTGTTTCTCCGACGGCAGCTGCAGATTGTTACATCCCGGTGTTGAATCCTCTACAGTGAAATACAGACTAACTTTACACCGTTAGCGTTAGCTGTTAGCATTTTAACTGTTTTTAATCCAGCTACTAGCTAGCGGTAGGCTAACGTTAGCTGCTGTCGAGTATAGTGTTAACTAGCTAGCGGTAGGCTAACGTTAGCTGCTGTTGAGTATAGTGTCAACTAGCTAGCGGTGGGCTAACGTTAGCTGCTGTTGAGTATAGTGTCAACTAGCTAGCGGTAGGCTAACGTTAGCTGCTGTCTAGTATAGTGTTAACTAGCTAGCGGTAGGCTAATGTTAGCTGCTGTCGAGTATAGTGTTAACTAGCTAGCGGTAGGCTAACGTTAGCTGCTGTCGAGTATAGTGTTAACTAGCTAGCGGTAGGCTAACGTTAGCTGCTGTCGAGTATAGTGTTAACTAGCTAGCGGTAGGCTAACGTTAGCTGCTGTCGAGTATAGTGTTAACTAGCTAGCGGTAGGCTAACATTAGCTGCTGTCGAGTATAGTGTTAACTAGCTTGCAGAAGGCTAACGTTAGCTGCTGTCTAGTATAGTGTTAACTAGCTAGCGGTAGGCTAACGTTAGCTGCTGTCGAGTATAGTGTTAACTAGCTAGCGGTAGGCTAACATTAGCTGCTGTCGAGTATAGTGTTAACTAGCTTGCAGAAGGCTAACGTTAGCTGCTGTCTAGTATAGTGTTAACTAGCTAGCGGTAGGCTAACGTTAGCTGCTGTTGAGTATAGTGTTAACTAGCTAGCGGTAGGCTAACGTTAGCTGCTGTTGAGTATAGTGTTAACTAGCGTCCCGGTCAGCGGTGTGTGTGTAGCCTGTATCGTCTGTCTCAGAGCATCAGAGAGAAGAGCAGACATATCAGCGGCTCCAGATTTCGGTAGCCAGGGTTGGCAGGAAGAAGATCTTTATAAGTAAATGTTCCAATCAATGATCCAGCTGCACATTCTCGTCTCCCTCCTTCATCTTACAGTCCAACGGAGGCTAGAACGGCTCCGGGTCAAACGGCAATATGGAATGGATTAATCTGCCTTATTTTTTTTAACGCATTATTTTTTCTCAGATTAATTAATCGAAATGAACGCGTTATTTTGACAGCCCTACCCCCACTCAGTAAACTTAGCTTAAGTCCGATGTAAGAAGGCATGGGATTTAATAAATCGGAGTCAGATTTGACAGGCCTTAGGGCCTTATTTTAGACATTATTCCCTCTACACCGTGCATGGTTATTAAAGGTGTGTTGTTCACTGTGTGAGTGTTGAGAGGAGGACAACATTTAATCATGTTTGTTTTTTTTTGCAACAGCACAGCAGTTTCAAAGCTCTAACTCCTCATTTGCATATAAAGACATTAAGCCGAAATCTCTTAATGAGAACAGATCAGGTTGGAATTTTCATGAGCTTTTAATGGAAACACTAAAACATGTTTGTGCTGCATTTCAAGCTGCATGCTCCAGGGCTGGAGGTCCACTCAAACACACCCGGTAATGATCCTTGCTTTCTGTATTCTCTTATCAGGCTCTTGTAGGTAACTTGCTAACATCCTGGTACTGGCCATACCTTTATGGCTATAATCCTATCTCTCTTCTCTTTCCTCTCTCTCCTCTCTCCTATCTCCCCTCTCTCCTCTCTCGCCTCTCTCCTATCTTCCCTCTCTCCTCTCTCCTCTCTCTCCTCTCTCCTCTCTCGCCTCTCTCCTATCTTCCCTCTCTCTCCTCTCTCCTCTCTCTCCTCTCTCCTATCTTCCCTCTCTCCTCTCTCTCCTCTCTTTCCTCACTTTCCTCTCCTTCCTCTCTTTCCTCTCTCTCCTATCTTTTCTCTCCTCTTTTTGCTCTCTTATCTCCTCTCTTTCATCTTCTCATCTCTCTCATCTATCTCCTCTCTCCTATCTTCCCTCTCTCTCCTCTCTCTCTCCTCTCTTTCCTCTCTCTCCTCTCCTCTCTCCTCTCTCTCCTCTCTCCTATCTTCCCTCTTTCCTCTCTCTCCTCTCTTTCTTCTCTCTCCTCTCTTTCCTCTCTCTCCTCTCTCTCCTATCTTCCCTCTTTCCTCTCTCTCCTCTCTCTCCTCTCTCCTATCTTCCCTCTTTCCTCTCTCCTCTCTTCCCTCTCTCCTCTCTTTCCTCTTTCTCCTATCTTTTCTCTCCTCTTTTTGCTCTCTTATCTCCTCTCTTTCTTCTTCTCGTCTCTCATCTATCTGCTTCTTCTTCACTTCTATCCTCTTTCCTCTTCTCTTGTAGGTAACTTGCCTACTAACATCCTGGTTTGGGCCATACCATTATCACTGGTATTCTAACGTTGGTCTGGCCCTAAATATATACAGTATATATGTAATTTATATATGTTCGGGCCATTATTTATTGATATTTTAGCTCTGCTTTCAACCAATATCCATTGATGTTTTCACCCTGTTTTGGTCCAATATTATATTGTATTTTAGCCCTGCTTTCATCTGGTATTCTCTTTTGTCTTTAGCCTTCGTTAGCCACAATATCCACTGATCCAAGTTCATAGTTTGATCCAGGATTCTTTGGTCCTTTTAGCCCTGCTTCCATTGAATCTTCTCTGTATTTCTTCCCTGCTTTGGTCCAATATCCGCTGATGTTGTGTCCTATTATTGGTCAGATATTCAGTTGTGTTTAAGCCCTGATTTGGGCCAATATCCACAAATACCGTAGCTATATTTGGTCTAATATTCACTTGTCTTTTAGCCCATATTTGGTCCAATATCCACAAATATTGTAGCATATCATTGGATATATATTTAGTTGTGTTTTAGCCTTGGTTTGGTCCAATATCCACTGATGTTGTGTCTTATTATTGGTCAGATATTCAGTATGTGTTTAAGCCCTGATTTGGGCCAATATCCCCAAATACCGTAGCCTATATTTGGTATAATATTCTGTTTTGTATTAGCCCTGATTTGATCAAATCAGCTGTGGTATATCTACCCTGCTATGGTCCAATATCCACTGAAGTTATGTCCTTTTTTGGGTCCAATATCCACCAATATTGTAGCCTATAGCTTTGCTCTTATGTTCAGTTGTGTTTTAGTCCAGATTTGGGCGAAGTTATAGCTGTTTTTTGGGTCTAATATTCACTTGTGTTTTAGCCCTGATTCTGTCCAATATCCTCTTGCATTTTCAGACCTGCTTTGATCAAATTTCCCCGTTATTTTTGCCGTGCTTTAGTCCAATATCCACTGGAGTTGTATGCTCCTTTGGTGTTCTCTACTTCAGATGTGATTTGGTCCAATACCCACTGATGTCTTAGACCTTGTGCTCATTGTGTAATGTCTGTCAAATAGTCTTACACACAGAAATGCATTTATACATTTGCATTTATTTTTCTTTTATTGCCTCATACGGTAACTTTATGTTCTTTTCTATGGGCTTTGGCGCCTTTATGCACAGCCCTCGCTTTATATGCTGCTGATTGATGCTGACCTTGACTTTACTGCAAAAATTAAACACCCCGATCCATCACTGTTCTTATAGCAGTGATGTGATGTTATGTTCTCCTTCAGCTCCATTTCGATGTCAGTGTAATTTCCTGCCGAGTCTATAAGCGCCTGTTGAAATGTCTTTGAGTCGTTCATCTCAGTGTTATCATGTCTTGTCCTTGCTTAAGTGCGTTGAATGTCAGTTTTGCTGGAAATGGCACAGCCATATACTTCTTTACGCCTGGGTTGAAGTACATTTTCGCAAATACTCCACAGCTGTACAGTTGTACTCATCTTTTTGTTGTTTGATTTGAATCCAGTCTGATCTGGATCTGACCAGTTAACGTTTGTTATCCAATCAGAAGAACTTGAACCACTTTCGTGACGGGCTTCATCTGATATCGTACATAAATCCATGCACAACAATTCGTATGATGTCCTACGACATTTTGGCGACCGCCGGCCGGTCACGTGACCGTTAAGTTTAAATCTTTTACAGTTATATTTAGCTGAGAAAAGGTGACTGTGAGCCGGGGACACAGTCACACCGTGAGTGGGGTTGTTTCAGCAGTCTTTATAGTTGAGTTTAGCCGACAAAAGGTGAGCGACAGTTAATTTAAGACACCAAAATGACTAGTTAGGATAAGAAAATGATTGTGATTTGGGTTAAAACACAATAAAGTAGTACTCCCAGGACATGATCACCTGTTTCCTGGTGAAAGTCTTGTGTTTTCTCCTTAACTTCTCCAGGACATGATCACCTGTTTCCTGGTGAAAGTCTTGTGTTTCTCCTTAACTTCTTCAGGACATGATCACCTGTTTCCTGGTGAAAGTCTTGTGTTTTCTCCTTAACTTCTCCAGGACATGATCACCTGTTCCCTGGTGAAAGTCTTGTGTTTTCTCCTTAACTTCTCCAGGACATGATCACCTGTTCCCTGGTGAAAGTCTTGTGTTTTCTCCTTAACTTCTTCAGGACATGATCACCTGTTTCCTGGTGAAAGTCTTGTCTTTTCTCCTTAACTTCTCCAGGACATGATCACCTGTTTCCTGGTGAAAGTCTTGTGATTTCTCCTTAACTTCTCCAGGACATGATCACCTGTTTCCTGGTGAAAGTCTTGGAAATGGGACCCAGTATGTTCTAAGTCTTTCTCCAAATGTTAATACCCCAGTTTGCTTCAAACAACTGAAAAACAAAACATTATAATTAAACAAATTCCTTTTAAAATGTCTTCTTCGTCTCACACACATCCACGGCTTCATTTTTGAAATAAAGTGTCCTCATATGAGGAAGGAAAGTGTCTACATCTTTGCTCATCTTTTAAAAAAAAATGCTGCATAAAAACACAAACAAAACAACAAACTATTTTCAATTGCAGAATGATGTTTATATTCCTTACAGTGTCAATACATTAAGATATGGTTGGACATTTTGACATAAACCAACCGGAGATAGAGGCCATGTGATGCTGTTTCCGAGCGTATATAGCTGATATTTTATTCATCTCTTTATTCCTGTGAGATGTTACAGCCTGTTGAAATGCAACCACGCTGAAACAGAGCTTATCATATGCCAGGTATGATACGCCGTTGTTTGCATTATTCTTCCATCTTCACGCTGTAGATGTGAATAACCCGCGAAGGACCTTTGCATCACGCGTTGGAAGCGTGTGCTGTTCTCTCCGCCCTGTGCTTCTTTAGCTGTGTGGATATGAAGATCAGTCACCCAGGGGGGGAGATGGGAGGGTTTTTACTCAGCGAGCACACACTCGGCTGCAGGATCGGCTCAAACAACGCTTGATGCTCCGCTCTCTCTCCTCCCATCAATTATACATGGAGAGATCTTCCCCCCTCCCTGCATGGGAATACTGCTGTTCCTCCTTTCAAACACTCGAGTCCTCTGAGACTTTCACACATCATTCCCTCGCCTCTCTTTCCTCTCTCTCCTCTCTCCTGTCTCTCTCCTCTCTCTCCTCTCTCCTGTCTCTCCTCTCTCTCCTATCTCCTCTCTTATCTCTTCTCTTTCCTCTCTCCTCTCTCCTATCTCCTCTTTTTTATCTCCTCTCTTTCCTCTCTCCTCTCTCTCCTCTCTTTCCTCTCTCCTCTCTCCTATCTCCTCTCTCTCCTCTCCTTCCTCTCTCCTCTCTCTCCTCTCTCTCTTATCTCTCCTCTCTTTCCTCTCTTTCCTCTTCTCTCTCTGTTCTCTTCATCTTGTGTCTCCTTGACTTCATTTTACTTCTTATTTCTTTCCACTCTTCTTTTTCACTCCGCTCTTTTCCTCATCTCTTTTACAACTTGTCCTCTTCTCTTTTTTCTCTTCTTCACATGTCTTGCCTCCTTCACTTCCTTTTTCTGCCTCTCTGTATTTTTATCCTCTTGTTTCTTCTCTTTACTCCCACATCTCCTCATCTTCTGTCTTCTTTTCCTTCGTCTCCTCCTCCCATCATTCCTTTATCACATTTTCTCCTCCATCTGCTCACTTTCTTCCCCACTTCTCCTTATCTCCTCTCTCTTTCCATTTCTTCTCTCCCCCTCTTCTCTCCTCTTTCCTCTCTTTTCTCTTTACCCCATTCCCTTTATTCCTTCTTCTCCTGTCCTCTATCGTTTACTACTTGTTCTTTCTCTCTCTTCTTCCTTCGTTGTCATCTCCTCTAACCTCCTCCATCCTCTCTTTCTTCTCCCCCTCCTCCACATCTACCTCTCTCCCTCACACTCACCATTTCCTCCTTATCCTATTTTCAGTCTCTTGCCCCCTCTAGTTTTCGTCTTTCATCTCAGTGTATTTCTTCCTATTGTCTCTTTCTCACCACTTTCCTCCCATCTTCCCTTCCCTCCCCGCTTCTTTTCTCCCTCTTCATTCCATCCCTCCATCTCTTCTCTGCCACGGATGAAAGAGTGCATCCTTGATCTGCAGCCTCTCCGCCGGGCCCCTCTATCCCCCAGACGGTGCTCTGTTTCTGGGATGAGACGCTGACCTCTGACCCTCCTCTTGGCTGACAGGAACCACCAGACTGCTCCGCTCCCCGGGGAGTTCACAGAGACGAAAGAGGAGGAATAGAAACCGGAGGAGGCCGGCGACAGGCAGAGATATCCTACAATCATGTTGGAGCACTGAGCCAGGGATTTCAGGCTGCATTTGCATTGCTATGTTTTGGTTTAAAAAGGAATATCTTCTGCTAAGTTTCCCCCTCTCATTCCCCCTGCTCTGCACACACAAACACACACACACACACACACACACACACACACACGGACATTCATCTGCATGCATGGCAGAACAGAAAATCAGCAAACGTTCCCTTAATTTACCAGCCAATGTTAGCGGTAGCTAGCTAGCTAGCTTAGTTGGCAGAACGCTGAACAAGAATGGGTTAAAAAAAAATATTTAGGTGACCAAAATGTTCCAGTTAATACAACACTCAAAAGGTGTAAGACAACACAGCCAAACACAAGTTGAGGTATATATTAATGTCCACAGTGTTAGCATGGTTAGCATTGCTAAGCCTCTGTCCTGATTGGCAGGTCCTAAAGCATCCCCTGCTTTATCGTCTATTTTAAAATAAACGGGACCATCATTTACTAAATGAACATCATGCTGTGTTGAAGAAGACTTCAAAGCAGCGATTGAGACCATAAACTCAGAATCATCCTGCCCTTTCTGTCACTCCCAGTGATATTGTCTCGCCATTAAAATACAGAAGCTGCACAAACAAGTGTGCCCTCAGATAACCTTTACCACAGTTAAGTTTCTTATGTGTGTATTCCAAACCAAATAACTGCTGTGATAGCACACTGTGCTCCTCCGCATGACATTATTCTACTCACTGTCCTGAAGGGATGCAGGTTCAGCTTTCTCTCAGGCCTGAGCACATCAGACACAACACCAGCCCACATGTGCACAGAGAAAGGGCCGCTCTGCAGACCCCTGCAGGGCCAATCAAATGTCCCGGTGCATTCCTTCAGGCCACAGCATCCACACAACACAACCTCAGTCTATCAGCACGAAATGCTGTGAAGGAGCTCTGTATTTTTAAAGTGAGACAGATCATTGTGAAAAGGCTGCTGTTTGTTGGTACCAAAGTACACTAATCTACCAAACGGATGGGCGTCAAGAGCTGAGGCCAAACAAAACCGAAGATCCACAATTACAGTCGGAATTAATTTTGCTGTAGAAACAAGCAACGTGCGGCCTCTGGTTGTTTAACATGGAGACATTCAGTGTCTATTGAATATTTTAAGCTTCAAAAAGTCTGTAAATTGGTTGTCTGAGGGATATGTGCTTGTTTCGGTGGCTGCGATTCAGGGACAAACAAGTCCGGAGGTTTTTATTGTGTGAGCCATCTGCCATTAGCTTTACAACTCTAAAAACGCCACATTAGGTGTCTGCACTTCCACATCACACTGCTGCGGACTCTGAGCACTGATCAAAGCTGTTTGTTTGGGTTCAGTGCACAGAAATGATTCAGGTATAATTCCTCTGCAGCTGTTACAGAGATCCTGTGTGTGGAAAAGAACATCAAATCTAAGAAGGCCAGTTCAGGCCAGAGAGAAAAGTTTCAGTGGTCTGAACCGCCCCGTCTCAGCTGGACTAAAACCAGCTGATGTGTCCCTGTGACTGAGTCTCCAGAGGCTGGTTTTAGAACATAAGAGACATCCCCTGTTTCAACAGCCAATACAGAAGTCAGCTGGTGGAGTCTCCAGAGGCTGGTTTTAGAACGTAAGAGACATCCCCTGTTTCAACAGCCGATAGAGAAGTCAGCTGGTGGAGTCTCCAGAGGCTGGTTTTAGAACGTAAGAGACGTCTCCTGTTTCAACAGCCAATAGAGAAGTCAGCTGGTCGAGTCTCCAGATGCTGGTTTTAGAACGTAAGAGAAGTCTCCGGTTTCTACAGCCAATAGTAAGTCAGCCGGTCGTGTCTCCAGAGGCTGGTTTTTCGAACGTAAGAGACATCTCCTGTTTCAACAGCCAGTAGAGAAGTCAGCTGGTCGAGTCAGCTACAATAAAATGATCCATAATCAATTTTATTTCTGTTACAAACTGTTAACGGAGGCTCAATGTGCGCGAGCACGTTCGGTGGAGTGAGCTAGAGAGGGAGCGCCTAGGACAAAGCCGTGAATCATAGAAATATGATTTTTGCCGATTCATCACTAAAAATGTAACTGTAGCAGGCATCTCACTCTCACTAACGTTATCCACATTCACGTGACCGTTCTGTTATACGTAACAATGACAGTTTAAACAGTTTTAACATTGTGAGAAGGAAATAGTTGAGTTTAGGCAACAAAAATAGTTAGTTAGGGTTAGAGAAAACGATCAGGAATTGGCTTAAAATGAGTCACGCTAAATTGAACTAAAATGAAGATGTACGTACATCACAGATTAATGTCCATAGAAGTCGATTCATTTCAAAAAGTGACTTGTTGTTTCTGCCCACCCAGTGCTGATTGATTAATAGTAGGATCATTACCGCTTATTGTTTGCTTACCTGAAACTTGTTGAAAGGCAATTGGGGAAATCTAGGAACTCCATATCTGAAGTAAAAGAAGATGAAGGAGGTCAAGGTAAAGTAGGTTAGCCTTTAGAAAGTGACAGAACCAATCAGAAGACCACTCTGTCCTCCAGCCACATGAGCGTGTCCGCTGCTGAGCAGTTGGTTGTGTGCTCAGCTATTCTTTATTTGTCCCTAGACACCTACCTCCTCGCCGCCTGTCCTGTGTCTCCACATCTGATTGGCTTCAGATCCCCACCTGCCTGCCTGCCTGTCTGTCTGTGTGCATGTCTGTCCGTCCGTCTGTGTGCCTGCCTGTCTGTTTGCCTGCCTGTCTGCTGGTCTGTCTCTCTGCCTGCCTCTCTGCCTGTGTGTCTCTCTGCCTGCCTGCCTGCCTGCCTGTCTATCTGTGTGCCTGTCTGTCTGTCTGTGTGCCTGTCTGTCTGTTTGCCTGTCTGTCTGTCTGTCCGTCTGTCTATCTGTCTGTGTGACTGTCTGCCCGTCCATCTCTCCGTCTGTCTGTCTGTCTGTCTGTGTGCCTGTCTGTCTGTCTGTTTGCCTGCCTGCCTGTCTGTCTGTCTGTCTCTCTGCCTGCCTGTCTGCCTGCCTGTCTGTCTGCCTGCCTGTCTGCCTGTCTGCCTGTCTGTGTGGTGTTGTAGTGGAGGCTGACGGATGGCTCTGTCCCTGGGCTGTCTGGTTGTGATGGATGCCCCCCAGAGACCATGTTGCTCTCACTAATGCATCATCACCTCTCGCCTTAACTCTCTCTCTCCCCTTCTCGTACATACTGTAAGAGCACACATGCTTTAATGCCTTAATGCCTGATAAAGCTACCAGGGGTTTAAATTCCCACTTACTGTGGGACTGTGACGTGCTTCAGGTTGAGTGTTTATGTGTCAAAAGGTCAAATTGAATGAGCTGCTGTGCAACCCTGCTTAGCGTTTTGATTTCCGGGATTCCCTGAATGCAGCATAGAGTAAAGAGGTAAAGTCTATCCCCTTCCTCTGGCTGACGTTCTCCTTGGTGTGTCAGCACCTTCAGATTCAGGCTTGACACACACACACACACACACACACACACACACACACACACACACACACACCTGACTCACTCAACTTGATTACACTAGTGTTTATGAACATTTAAGTCATCATTAGGTCGCCCTGAAATCCCCGATAAAGATGCTGCCGTCTGTGGCAGATGCGAGGGCTTCATTCAGAGCTCTGCAGCCCCTCGGGGGAGCAGTTGGTTGTGGTGAATGGTGAATGGTAAATGGTGAATGGTAAATGGTGAATGGTGAATGGTGAATGGTGAATGAATGAATACAGAGCAGAGCTGCAGTTGCAGAAGGCAGCGACATGAGATCAGGTAGCTTTTTGGTTTACCTGCTGAGGTGGCATGGCGGCCGAATTGGCAGAGATGGATCTTGGGAATTATGCTCTGCTCACTTTCAAAAGCAATTGCGTTATTACTTCCACAAATACGCACGCACATGCACGCACGCACACACACACACACACACACACACACACACACACACACACACACACACACACACACACACACACACACACACATTTTAATCATTTATTTATGTCCACATGAAGAAAAATAGTGCAGGGACACAAATAATACTGATGCAGTACAACACATACACAACCTCATGGACCAGGGACACACAGCAGGTCTTCACAATATCACTTAACAAGCATAATACTCACTTCTTAAGGGTATAAGTAGCATAATACTCACTTCTTAAGGGTAGAAGTAGCACAATACTCAGTTCTTAAGGGTATAAGTAGCACAATACTCACTTCTTAAGGGTATAAGTAGCACAATACACAATAATAATAGGGTATAAGTAGCACAATACTCAGTTCTTAAGGGTATAAGTAGCACAATACTCAGTTCTTAACGGTATAAGTAGCACAATACTCACTTCTTAAGGGTATAAGTATCACAATACTCACTTCTTAAGGGTATAAGTATCACAATACTCACTTCTTAAGGGTATAAGTAGCACAATACACAATAATAATAGGGTATAAGTAGCACAATACTCACTTCTTAAGGGTATAAGTAGCACAATACTCAGTTCTTAATGGTATGAGTAGCACAATACTCACTTCTTAAGGGTATAAGTATCACAATACTCACTTCTTAAGGGTATAAGTAGCAGCCTCTCTGCCATATGTGGCGGCTGCCAATAATAGTAGATGTAGCACAGTACTTTGCAAGCTGTTTAGCCTCTTTTTGGCCATCCCAAGTTGTTGCAGCCCTCTTACTACCAACCTGTGTGTGTTTCCTAGGCTACCAAATATGAAAACTAGTAGCGTGCACTAGTAGCACGCACACGCACGCGCACACACAGACACACACACACACACACAGAATAAACTGTTGACGCAGTGCTGCAGGATGTAGCCATCACCATGCTTTCGCCCTAGTGAAATACGAACATTTCCCCAAATAAAACAGAATCTGCGTGGTGTCTCTTTGAACTGCCGGAGAATAAACAGACAGAATGTGCTTCACGTTGATGAGAACTACTCTGACGTTCACGTTCAATGGAAGCATCCAGAGAGCCCGTGTGTAAATTAGGAAGAAATATGCAGAGATAGATGAGATGAGATGGGGCTTTCGATACAGCTAATGGTTTTGTTTTTTTCTGCAGCACATTAGCTCGGGCCCGGGCCTGAAACTCATTACTGATTACAACTTCTCCCATTCATCCTGCTGCTTCTGTCCCCACCGAGGCTGATATTTATAGGCTGCAGTCCTCAGGAGCTGATTTCACGGGGTTAAAAAATGGATTATTCAGACCAGAATCAATAGCAACATTTGTATTGTAACCTTTGTATTGTCTTCCTGTCGACCATTTGCCTGTTTACTTATAGCATGAAGTACAAATAATCATGTGTTACACCTTCTTAGGCAACTTGTAGTCTTGTATAAAGTACTTGAAAGCAGTACTAGAGTAAAAGTGCATGCATCTTACCAGAAAATGTCTTTGGTAGAAGTTAAAGTCACCTTTTAGAATCTTACTTGAGTAAAAGTCTTACTAGTATCTGATAATAACTGTGCTTAAGTATTAAAAGTAGTGCAGCTTTTTTCCAGTGTAACAAATTTCTTTTGTAGTAACCAGAATCAGAATCAGCTTTATTGGCCAGGTCTGCGTAGACAAACAAGGAATTTGACTCCAGCTAGTCTTTGCTCTCAAAGTACAACACTCACTTAACCTATAAAGAATAAAAAACAGAAATGGCAGTAAGAAATATAAAAAAAATACTGTTAAGTATACAGTATAACAATACAATTTACAAATTTACAGAAAATATACAGTAGCAATTGAAGAGAGGGAAGGAATGGTGCAATATCAGTCCAAGATTTAAGTATTAATATAAATTAGGGCTGTCAAAATAACGCATTAAAAAAAATAAGGCAGATTAATCCATTCCATATTGCCGTTTGACCCGGAGCCGTTCTAGCCTCCATTGGACTGTAAGATGAAGGAGGGAGACGAGAATGTGCTGCCTGGATCATTGATTGGAACATTTACTTATAAAGATCTTCTTCCTGAACAGGGTTGGGTACCGAAATCCGGTGCTAATACGGCACAGGTGCCTTCACGACCGGTATCTACCGGACCGAATAGCAACACAGATTTTAGTGCCTCATTCTGGAGCCACTGATATGTCTGCTCTTCTCTCTGATGCTCTGAGACAGACGGTACAGGCAACACAAACTTGGCTGCACGGGACGCTAGTTAACACTATACTCAACAGCAGCTAACATTAGCCTACCGCTAGCTAGTTAACACTATACTCAACAGCAGCTAACGTTAGCCTACCGCTAGCTAGTTAACACTATACTCGACAGCAGCTAACGTTAGCCTACCGCTAGCTAGTTAACCCTATACTCAACAGCAGCTAACGTTAGCCTACTGCTAGCTAGTTAACACTATACTCGACAGCAGCTAACGTTAACCTACCGCTAGCTAGTAGCTGGATTAAACACGGTTAAAATGCTAACAGCTAACGCTAAACGGTGTAAAGTTTGTCTGTATTTCACTGTAGAGGATTCAACACCGGGATGTAACAATCTGCAGCTGCTGTTGTCGGAATAAAACAGACGGTGTGTTCAATGAAACTGGTAAACTACAGCCTCGTGGTGCATTCAAAGTTGTTAAATGCCCTTTTCCATCTGATGGTTGTTTTTGTCATTCAACAGCTATTTACTAGTGAAATAAGTTATTGTTATTGTTATATATTATTATTAAATCATTTAATTTTGACCATATGGCCTTAGCAATGAACAAGCCGTTATTGAATGTCGCCAACTATTGTTTAGTACCCTTCTCCCTTCTCTTTTTAACTTTCTTAAAAAGTATCTGTTAAGGCACCGGGCAAAAATTATGTATGCGATTAATTAATCACAGAGTATGTAATTAATTAGATTAATTTTTTTAATCGATTGACAGCCCTAATAGAAATATAAATATAGTGCAAGGCAGTTCGGTGCAATGGTGATATATTAATAACTGTTACGGTGAGCAGGAGATATTGGACCCAAATGCAGAGAGCTCAGGCAGGAGAAGATTGTGTAGGGTTTATTGTACAAAAACAAAAACCATAGCAAGGTAGGGAAAAAAGCAGAACAGGGAATCCAGGGGGGCACGAACTGAAGACAGGCAAGAGGAAATAACAAACTGAGCAGGCGAGGAAACAACTGACGCAGACTAGCAGGGACAGGACACAGACAAAGGAAACACAGAGGCTAAATAATGTAGGTAACGAGAAGACGCGAGACAGACGCCACCAGGGCTGGGGAACAGGTGGAGCACATCAGACAATCACACAGGCGGGACAACAAAGGAAGTAAAACTAGGCATGACAAGACAGAAAACAGACTATCAAAATAAAACAGGAAACAGAACATAAACAGGGAAATGCACAACAGAAAAATACACAATACAATATACACAGACCACAATACACAACACAGGATACATTTACAAGACAGGGGACAGCAAAATACTGAATAAATATACAAAGACAGGAAACAGCAACAGAAATATACAAACAGGTAACAGAAATGTCCAAAACCACAACAAATAACAATATTGTAATTGAAAGATTGAAATTGTCATGAGGTAGATGAGCAGAACAGTGTGGATTGACTGTTCAGTGTGAGGGCGGGGGCTATTTCTGTGTTCAATAGAGTGACTGCTTGGGGAAAGAAGCTGTCTGTGTCGGCTGGTTTTGGCGAACACTGCCCGGTATCGCCTACCAGAGGGAAGGAGTTTGAACAGTTTGTGACCAGGATGTGAGGGGTCTGCAGAGATTTTTTCTGCCCTTTTCCTGACCCTGGACCGGTACAGGTCCTGGATGGAGGGAAGGTCAGCTCCAATGATCTGACCTTCAGCTCCAACGATCCTCTCTGCGGCCCTAATTGTCCGTTGCAGTCTGGCCCTGTCTCGTTTGGTGGCTGACCCACACACAGTGATGGAGGTGCAGATGACAGATTGGATGATGGCTGAGTAGAAAGTGGTCAGCAGCTCCTTAGGCAGATTAAACTTCCTTAGCTGTCGCAGGAAGTATAACCTCTGCTGGGCCTTTTTCTGGATGAGTAACTAAGATGCTCAGGGGGAAATGTAGTGGAGTAAAAGTAAAAGTTTCCTGAAATATAAATAAGTAAAGTACAGATACGTGAAACAATTCTACTCAAGTACAGTAACGAAGTATTTGCACTTAGTTACATTACAACACTGGCAACTTCATTTCCAACTTATTACCACTGGTGTTACACTTCTTTTTGAAAGGTCAAGAATCTAATTTATTTTAAATTATACTTAATATTTGAGTTAAAAAAAGCAGAAATTGTGAATTATTTTTGACTAATGGTTAAGATCAGAGGAATGTTTAATGATTGGTACACGTGTTTATGTCAAAGTTTTGTGAGGGTACGGTTTTAAAATCGTTTTCTTTTCTTTTAAACTGCAAGACATAAGATAAGATAAGATAAGATATACTTTATTGTCCCAGAAGGGAAATTAGTTTTGGACTCTGTCCGTTCTGGAGCTTTACAAAGACAACACAAAATACAGAAAACACACATTCAACAACACATACTCTCATGCAACACAGAACATGCTCTCATATACATTAGACAGGTACCTATATAGTAATGCTCTCATATACATTAGACAGGTACCTATATAGTAATGTTCTCATATACATTAGACAGGTACCTATATAGTAATGCTCTCATATACATTAGACAGGTACCTATATAGTAATGTTCTCATATACATTAGACAGGTACCTATATAGTAATGCTCTCATATACATTAGACAGGTACCTATATAGTAATGCTCTCATATACATTTAACAGGTATATAGTAAGCACATTAACTCCTCCTTTCAGTACAAAATGACACAATGCACAACCCCAATAGCCTACGTATTGCACAAATGACATATTTCCACATAACCTATGCAGTACACAATGGCATATTGAACAATCAAATGTATTGCACCACTAACATATTGCATAACCCCAATAACCTACTTACTGCACAATGACATAGTGCACACCTGTTGTCTTCCTTCCTTGGCTTGCCTCTTTGTAAAACATAACTATGAATGATCAACCATATCTGTCCTTAACCTAGCTTCTAGCCAGAGCTGTTCAGCTATTTTTGTGGCAATTTGGTTATAAGAAATCCACATTTCTCAAAAAGAAAGTTTGAAAATGGGCCAAATTTGACCCGAGGACAGCAGGAGGGTTAATCAACGGACCTTTTTCACAGCAGACATGTTGACTTGTCATAGTAGGAAAAGCACAGCTGAAATTGATAACCTTAACGATGGCTCAATTCCATCAAGTGTCCCAGTAAGCTATTTCAGTGAGTCAGCATGCACAATAACAGGACCTCTCCTAAGTGGAATGCAGCCATCATTAATGGTTTGAATACACCTGTGCTTTTCCTGCTACGACATGTCAACATGTCTGCCGTGAAAAAGGTCTATTTTTAGTGAACATGGTATAACATACTGTATGTCCGTTAAAATGGAAAATCTATTTAAAAAAAAGTCACTAAACATCAGCTAAATAAAGGAGGAACCTCAGCCATTGATAAGCTGTTAGACATGTCTGACAATTTATTATTAAATCTTCTTCCATGTTTTTATGCAGCACTTATAAAAACTAAAGATGCAAAGTCAGTCCCTGCCATAGACTTTAATATAATATTAATGGACAACGCATCCGGTTTGGGGATGAGCTGCAAATGCAGAAGTGCCTTAAACCTGCATTCTATCTGAATTCCTGCAGGGGGAGACTCCTTAAACCTGCTTTCTATCTGAATTCCTGCAGGGGGAGACTCCTTAAATCTGCTTTCTATCTGAATTCCTGCAGGGGGAGACTCCTTAAACCTGCTTTCTATCTGAATTCCAGCAGGGGAGACTCCTTAAACCTGCTTTCTATCTGAATTCCTGCAGGGGGAGACTCCTTAAACCTGCATTCTCTCTGAATTCCTGCAGGGGGAGACTCCTTAAACCTGCATTCTCTCTGAATTCCTGCAGGGGGAGACTCCTTAAACCTGCTTTCTATCTGAATTCCAGCAGGGGGAGACTCCTTAAACCTGCTTTCTATCTGAATTCCAGCAGGGGGAGACTCCTTAAACCTGCTTTCTATCTGAACTCCTGCAGGGGGAGACTCCTTAAACCTGCTTTCTATCTGAATTCCTGCAGGGGGAGACTCCTTAAACCTGCTTTATATCTGAATTCCAGCAGGGGGAGACTCCTTAAACCTGCTTTCTCTCTGAACTCCTGCAGGGGGAGACTCCTTAAACCTGCTTTCTCTCTGAACTCCTGCAGGGGGAGACTCCTTAAACCTGCTTTCTCTCTGAACTCCTGCAGGGGGAGACTCCTTAAACCTGCTTTCTCTCTGAACTCCTGCAGGGGGAGACTCCTTAAACCTGCTTTCTATCTGAATTCCAGCAGGGGGAGACTCCTTAAACCTGCTTTCTATCTGAATTCCTGCAGGGGGAGACTCCTTAAACCTGCTTTCTCTCTGAATTCCTGCAGGGGCAGACTCCTTAAACCTGCTTTCTATCGCTAGTTTTAAGCCTTCTGCAACACAGAATGATGTTCATTTTTTGAATTACGGTCTTGTTGATTTTAAAATCGGCGATAAAGCAGGGGGTGTTTTAGGGCGTGGCTATGATGTGACTACCAGTGAAAGTGTGTAACGTAACGTGGCTCCTCCCTCATTCCTCCCTCTCGTCTAAAATCGTCACATCCTCAACCAGGATGGCTGCGCCCGTAAAGACAAACTCGACGACTCATAGCAGATCACCACAAGCCAATGGGTGACGTCACACATGCTCCGCCCGTTAATATTATACAGTCTATGGTCCCTGCGCGAGAAGATTATTTAAAAATAAACTAACAAGCAATCAAACAGACAAACAAAAATCCAAATCTAACAAAAGGTCAGTGAAACTAATTACTCTCTTACTACTCGTTAAAGGTTAGATGAATGTGACTTTTTGAAGTGGTTTTCTGCTCGACTCGTTCCATCCTTTTTAAGGTTGTTTTTGTCGGTGACCGTGACATTAATCTGTCAGTGCGACACTTTAAGTCCTGAGTGCAAAGACAAAATGAACATAAACTGTCTTTAATATTTTAAAGGTCCCATGGTATGAACATTTCACTTTATGAGATTTTTAACATTAATATGAGTTCCCCCAGCCTGCCTATGGTCCCCCAGTGGCTAGAAATGGTGATAGGTGTAAACCGAGCCCTGGGTATCCTGCTCTGCCTTTGAGAAAATGAAAGCTCAGATGGGCCAATCTGGAATCTTCCCTTTATGACGTCATAAGGGGAAAGGTTACCTCCCCTTTCTCTGCTTTGCCCGCCCAGAGAATTTGGCCCACCCATGAGAAAGAGAGAGACATCATGGCTTGCAAATTGGCAATTGGTCAAGGCCACACCCCCACCCTCCAACATGCCCCCCCTCTCTCCTCCTCAATAGCATTTAAAGCTACAGACACAGAAATACACATCCTAAGGAAAGCTCATTGTGGGACTGGCTCTAGTGGCTGAAATTCTGCACCAAGGCTGAATTTAGGGGAAGAGACTTCAGATACAGTATTAGGGGACCACTTAGGCCTATATAAAAGAGACTTCAGATACAGTATTAGGGACCACTAAGGTCTATATAAAAGAGACTTCAGATACAGTATTAGGGACCACTAAGGCCTATATAAAAGAGACTTCAGATACAGTATTAGGGACCACTAAGGTCTATATAAAAGAGACTTCAGATACAGTATTAGGGACCACTAAGGCCTATATAAAAGAGACTTCAGATACAGTATTAGGGGACCACTAAGGCATATATAAAGAGACTTCAGATACAGTATTAGGGGACCACTAAGGTCTATATAAAAGAGACTTCAGATACAGTATTAGGGGACCACTGAGGTCTATATAAAAGAGACTTCAGATACAGTATTAGAGGACCACTAAGGTATATATAAAAGCATCCA
>CM042334.1:2071224-2086224 GCA_023566125.1 Zingel zingel | reverse complement strand
AGTTTTTCTATCGGCTCATCTCTGCAGAGCCGAGGGGTTCAATACCCCCTCGGAGACGCTGATGCTATAACTTCATACACTCATACTTCCAGAGATGCTTTAGGGAGATGAAAGAAAAGAAACAGGGATTAAGAGTTGAGAAGATGAATGAAAAGAGGAGGGGAAACAGAGGATGAAGGGAGGGGAACAAGGAGGGGAGACAGGGGATGAAGGGAGGGGAAGAAGGAGGGGAGACAAGGGATGAAGGGAGGGGAAGAAGGAGGGGAGACAGGGGATGAAGGGAGGGGAAGAAGGAGGGGAGACAGGGGATGAAGGGAGGGGAAGGAGGAGGGGAGACAGGGGATGAAGGGAGGGGAAGAAGGAGGGGAGACAGGGGATGAAGGGAGGGGAAGAAGGAGGGGAGACAGGGGATGAAGGGAGGGGAAGAAGGAGGGGAGACAGGGGATGAAGGGAGGGGAAGAAGGAGGGGAGACAGGGGATGAAGGGAGGGGAAGGAGGGGAGACGGGATGAAGGGAGGGGAAGGAGGGGAGACAGGGGATGAAGGGAGGGGAAGAAGGAGGGGAGACGGGATGAAGGGAGGGGAAGAAGGAGGGCTGGTGGATGAGAGATATGAAGTTTAGAGTAATAAGGGAGGCGCTGATAGAGAGATTAACTTCAGAGGAGAATGGAGAGAAACAGATACACACACACACACACACACACACACACACACACACACACACACACACACACACACACCAGTGTTGACGGGCATCGGTTGATCTGAGGCATTAAGATGTGTGAACCAAGAGAAAGATGTAAGACATGAAAGTAGGAGTGAGTGTTGTGGACATGTCCCCTTTGATAAGTAGGGTCCACGTGGAATCTGCAGACGCAGAATTCTGCTACATTTTCCGCAGGTTTTAAACAAATACCAAAAGAATTAAATAAAACTCCGAATCTTAACACATTTCCACCCCGAGCCCAAGAAGCAGTCCGCTAAATTATGCAGATTTTCATTCTGGATCACAGCTGGAAACACACGCAGATTGTGTTTGGGTCTGTCGATCAGCAAAAACAACTTGCAGTAGCTGCTCTGTGCCACAAGCCTTCTCACACCGTCAGCCCCATAGGCGTCGATTTCGGTCGGGACGGTGGGAACGGTTACCTATCAGATTTCGTCATGAGTAATTTTGTACCCACCACTTTTTTTTCAGAATCAGAAAGGGCTTCATTGCCAAGTACCTTGCACATACAAGGAATGTGTCATGGTGTTGTTGGTGCATGTCACACATTTAAATATAAGAAGGATAAAAAGAATCTAAACTAGGGATGTCCAGATCCGATCACGTGATCAGAAATCGGGCCCGATCACGTGGTTTCAGACTCGATCGGAATCGGACGTTACCTCCCGATCAGGACTCGGATATATATGTATATATATTCTCAACACGGAAGCAGCTTGAAGCGGAAAGCGCGAGTATGTCTGCGGACAGTAAGAGTCAGGAGGGCAGTTCCTAAAAGCTCATTACTGGCTCTGCCTGCCGGGTATTTTAAGTTGAGGAGCTATTTGTTTTTATATTAGACTTTTTTTTATATTTACTGTTGCACTAAAGTCCAAAAGTGAAGAATTTAAGTTATTACTTGATTGTCCGAGCTGCCTCACAGAAGAGGAAGAGCTCTGTTTGTTAACAGAGTTGTTGAATGTTAAAATAAGGTGAATTAAATCAAAAATAAAGATAGATATCCTAGATCTGTTTTTTTTCGCTCTTCTTTATTCTTTCTTTATATATTATAGAAGTATCGGATCGGGACTCGGTATCGGTAGATACTCAAAATCAAATGACTCGGACTCAAGGGCAAAACAACCTGATCGGGACATCCCTAGCAAAAGGCATAGCCACACATTTGCCCACTGAACACAGCCTGGTTGCACAGAATTCCGTGAAATGATCACGAATTGTTAACAGCGCATTATGTGGTGGTGGCACGTAATGTGTGAAAAATCCGTGTGGCCACCACGGAAAAGAATGCCAATGTAAAGTCAATGAGAAGATGACGTGGCATTAAGAGCGACTACGGTAGCGAGTAGTATGTAAGGCCGAAATTCCACGTACGGAGGTTGGTTGGGGGGGATGGATGGGTCAAACACAGGACCTTCACCCAGGAGACCGGGGTCCGTGTCCCGCATGTCAAGTTTCCTAAAGCCCGGTTCACACGGGACGATTTTAAAATTGGCGGCCGATTTTCCAATCCTGAGAGACCCCACACACGGCGATAAAAGATCACGGGTCTAACAGTTCTGGTCGTACAGCGTGACGGCAAAATCAACACATCACACACCAACCGATTTGACTCCCGAGCATTCCCAGGTCAGACGGGAAATCTCGCAAAATCCCTCGAGATCAAACGTGACATCAGAGTAACCAATCACGGCGGACGAAGAGGATGCAGTGGCGATAGTTTGGAGTTTGTTTTTAACCGAAAAAAAATGTTATCAAAAGAAAAGGCGATGGTCAAAGAAGTGGAGACAACGTGAGCATGGACTATACTTGCTACATCATGATATGGAGGTAAGTTGTTGTTGTCACCTGGCTTTCTGATTGGCTACACGCCACAGTCCACAGGCTGGGTGCTCGTTTGTCCCCGGGGGACGCCACACACGAGGAGACATCGGGCCAAAAAAATGTTGGATATCCCCGATTTGAGATGGGAGCGGTCCCGACGTCCTTCCGAGCAGACGAGAGCAGTCTTAACACACCGCACACGGCAGGAATATCTGATCAGATTATTCTACGATCATCGGAGCATCCTTAAGATTGTCTGAAGGGAATCGGGGCTAAAATCGGCCTAATTATCCTGCCGTGGGAACCAGGCTTAAAGTCACTTTCTTCTTTTCTGTCCCGTTCTACCCGCGTGTCATGGAACCGTAAGCCCACCCATGACCTTTTCCTTAATTTAAGGGGCTGTGTTCATTTCACAGAATTCTGTGAGACCAGGTTGGAACTTCAACACGTAGCCTATGGTAGGCTCCTCTCTGAGTCTGATGTCACGTCACATTGTCAACATGGTATATGGATACATGAAGCAGAACATAGTGGGTCACATGTCTAATGTTTTTTTGAAGACTTAGGGCTTTCTTCTTCATAAAACGTGTTGGACGTCATCGCATTTTTATATACATTTTTATTCATTTACATTAGTAAGCTTCAGGACAGCGTCTTTCAAACATTACCTGCGCGAAAGAGCGGGAAAAAAAATGTATACGTCATCGTACCCAGCACTTCTGAAAATGCACTCTCGAATGCATCTCTGTCTCCAGCACATTTCAAACCAAACTGACGCCCATGATCAGCCCCATGACCCATCTGATTGGTTGAGAGCTAACCCGGAAACGGGGAGCGGGATGAGCGTGACTAGAGTCTCTCAAAATCTGATGAAGATCTGTTAACCTGACCTTTGTTGGTCTGAAATGAAGACAGATTCAGCGACTGCACGGCCTATTTCTCTCTTAACATGTTCTCAGGAACACGTTACGGTGAACTATTTTAGTCCAATATGAGATCGGATTCTGAACGAGCCGCCATGACAGTCTGGCTGTGGATTTCCGGAGAAATGTGTACGTCCAATCAGCTTCCGTTTTTCATTTTTGGGCGACAATACAGATTAGCGCCGCCTGCTGTTATGGAGACGTATTACGTCTCGTCTCTTTGGTGTGTTCAGAGGCACTTTTTTGACCAATTTGGGGAGACTGATCAGCCCAGCTGCCTTTTCTGCCGACTTTTGGCCGTCGGCTCTGTGTGTGTCTGGGCCTTAAGTTGTCCTCAGCAGGAGTTGAAAAAATGGATTCCCCTGCTGGTAAATGTGCATTTTCGTGACGCTATAGTTTGAATCTCTTGCGCTATATCTTTTGATTGATCAACAGCAGCAACGTAAATCCTGTGCGTTAACACTGTACTGAGAAAGACATACAGTGTTTGATAGACAGCAGAGGAGGATGAAGAGTGAATAAGAAACGGAGAATTCCCTCGTCTTGCTGCTTTGTCTCGTGCCAGTGATCTGTTCAATCAGGCCTCGTCTCGCAGCACTAATCCTTTTGTTTTGTTATGCCAGGCTGGCTATCTCTTTCCACTGCCTATCGATTATCTGTGCTTCCTGGCCCTCTGCACGACACATGACTGAATCTAATTTCCCCTCTTATTGTGCTGCGGTGATTTAAAAACAATCCGGTCGCCGTCTTAATTCATGGAGCCAGACGGTGTGGAAAAGGTGGAGCTGAGAGTAAAAGCAGTGTCTAGATATTTACGGCGAGCAGATGATCTGATTCTGGCGTACTGTGTAAGACACGAGGGTCATTTTCATAATTTTGATTCAGTTACAGATAAGACATCTTTAGGCCACAGTGGTTAGAAAAGATCTAAGGCAACAAAAGTGCGACAACAATGTATTGTAATGCATTGTGTTTTTCAAGGGATGAGACGTCCTTTCCTCTGATGCGTTACATGAATTCATCAGCTGTTTGGGCGGAGTTAGCAACGGCTTTCAGCTGCACAGCTTTCAGGAAGGCTGCTCTCTGTATCCACTCTCATAGCTCCTCAGAGATCCCTCCTCCATCCTCGCTCATAGCTCCTCAGAGGTCCCTCCTCCATCCTCGCTCATAGCTCCTCAGAGATCCCTCCTCCATCCTCGCTCATAGCTCCTCAGAGATCCCTCCTCCATCCTCACTCATAGCTCCTCAGAGATCCCTCCTCCATCCTCCCTCATAGCTCCTCAGAGATCCCTCTTCCATCCTCTCTCATAGCTCCTCAGAGATCCCTCCTCCATCCTCCCTCATAGCTCCTCAGAGATCCCTCCTCCATCCTCGCTCATAGCTCCTCAGAGATCCCTCCTCCATCCTCCCTCATAGCTCCTCAGAGATCCCTCTTCCATCCTCTCTCATAGCTCCTCAGAGATCCCTCCTCCATCCTCCCTCATAGCTCCTCAGAGATCCCTCCTCCATCCTCTCTCATAGCTCCTCAGAGATCCCTCCTCCATCCTCCCTCATAGCTCCTCAGAGATCCCTCCTCCAGCCTCCCTCATAGCTCCTCAGAGATCCCTCCTCCATCCTCCCTCATAGCTCCTCAGAGATCCATCCTCCATCCTCGCTTGTCACATCACGTTCTACATCACGTGGTAACCTTCAGGAAGTGAAGTAACATCTGATTTTAACCCAAACCACCATCTATTTTATCAACTTAACTAAGTACTTTTGGTGCCTATACCTAACCAAATTGGAACAGTTATATGCAACGACCATTATCCTCGTACAATTTGGAAGACTTTTGTAAATTCCATTCAAGTTAAAACTTACTTTGGTAATACATCTCTTTCTTATTCTAAATGTCTGATGTCAGAGATGTGCTTGGCAGCCTGGCAGCTTTACCTTTACTGTGGTTACATGATATAAGACAATATAAATATATATATATATATATATATATATATATATATATATATATATATATATATATATATATATATAAGAGAGGTGCATGTGTAGTCCTGCTCTTTCCTGGTGATAAGGTATAAACCACCTTCAGTTAGATGGCTGAATGAAAACAATGCCTTTATGTCGGGGGTCTACGTGTCTGCATTGGTTTTCACCCCAAAACCCAACAACTACAAGAAGGTTTTTACAAGATGCAGTCTAATTCAGGGGTCTTCAACGTTTTTTAAGCCAAGGACCCCTTAACTGAAAGAGAGACGGAGCAGGGACCTCCTACTAAATATTGTATAAAATTAAGTTGCATATTAAACTGGGTCTACAATAAGGTGTATGGCGGCCTAAAGCCTTTATACATACCCTTTTAGTGCATAGAATACTAAGCTATTCAAATAATAATTGTTGGCATGATTTTATAAATAATCTTTTAATTCTCAACATAACACAGTGAATTCGTTGGGATGAACTGTATCTGTGGGTGGCTACATTAGTGACTACCTTACCTATAGGCCAGTCATCCTATCATCAGTGGGGATTTATATTTGCTAAAAATATGTTGGATTCATGTTAAAACTTTTTCATTTTTGAAAAAAAAACTTTCAAACATTATCAATAATTCGGAGGCCCCCCTGCAGTGACTCCGAGGACCCCCTAATGGTCCCGGACCCCCTGTAGAAGCTCTCTTGACTAATTAAACCTTTGAACCACATTATTATATTAGGAGCTGTTGTTTGCATTTCATTGACTCGATTCTGTGAATTGTGCATTGGTTTTGCAGACATACTTATGAGTTATAATTCCTTAATCATGCTTAGAGAGAATATAATCCTGAGAATGTAGTTCACTCCAAACAATAATTAAGTGGCATTAGCTACTAAAAAGCCAAGAAGACAAAGAGAATCTGCAGCTATTTTCTACAATCTGATTAGTTCTCATGTAGCGCTTGTATTTCGTGATAAAGCATTACATGCCAGGTTTGCATAGCTGCCTCTCTCACTGATATTTGCCTCTCATTAATGGAAGCCATCTGTGTAGCCGGAGAAATTGCACGCAGCTGCAAGGATGTTTACATCCTCGACAAATCATTCTCCAAAAGCATGGACTGAATATTTCTCAATGCATTATTTTAGACATCATGTCCCTGCATCTAAATCACATTCAGCCACTGTCTGAAAGGCCTTTAAAAACATGCTTTTTTGGGGTATAAATCCATAACCTAGTGCTCAAGAAAACTACTAAGGATGCAATACTATTTACTCATTTAAGTGCAATACATCACATAGTCGTACGGACGAATATTCTGCTGGGAACTATTCAGTTGTTCATATATGTTCATTTATTACCCTGTGTTTTTAAAAATCAATGACAATGAAAGGATCTCCAAGGATATTATGAGTTGTTTCTGTGAGCTAATTTGTGAGTAAGATATCGATAAACATAACTCTAATAAGGAGGGAGGGAGGGTTATCTTTGTCTTGTTCCGACTCTAATGGTTTCTGTCTCCCGCCGTCTGGTAGGAGTCACTCTGGAAGTGTCATTAGGATGCACGGGGAGTCGCTTCGGCTAAATATTGCGCAGGGTTCATTTAGCACAGATGAAACCGTTGAGTCACTGTGGTCTCGCAGAGCGAGTGAGTCACGTCGCAGCCCAAATCATTTAAAGCTGGCTGCTGAGTGACTTATTCCAACAGCTCTGGGCGCCATTGTTTATCTGAAGCCTCCAATACTTATTAGTCCCATTCTAGTACATAATGCTAATTAGTCCTCTGTGATTTCAGGGGCCGGAGCGACTGGGAGTTTCAGTCTCGGATGCTCCGAGGCTCATTAAACGTGTGATTGTTCTCGTCACATGCAGGGACATCAACAGAAAACAGGAGCAGTTATAGATCTTTGTGTATTTGAGAGTCAGACCCAGAACTGCAGCTAACAATTATTTTCATTGTCGATTAACGTGTTGATTATTTTCTGGATTAATGCATTAGTTGTTTGCTCTCTAAAATGTCAAAATGGTGAAAAATGTGGATCAGTGTTTCCCAAAAAGCCCAAGATGACGTCCTCAAATGTCTTGTTTTGTCCACAACTCAAAGATCTTCAGTTTACTGTCCCAGAGGAGAGAAGACACTAGAACATATTCACATTTAACAAGCTGCAAACACACGTTTTACTTTTTTTTTCATAAAAAATAACGATTAATCGATTATCAAAATAGTTGGCGATTTATTTAATAGTTGACAACTAATGGATTAATCTTTGCAGATCAAAATGGGGAAGCATGCTGGGAAATGATTGTCCTTAAAGCTGCACTGATCAGTATTTCTTTATGTTGACAGTGAGTCAAATGGCTCCATGTAATGTCACTTATAGTGACAAAATAAAATGGCCGTAGACTTTGCAGTTCCCCTTAGCTTTTGGGTTTTCTGGCCTGCAACTCAGCTCTCACCAGTGGTGTAGTCTACGTGATACACAGGTTTATGCCGTATACCCACTAGGAAAGGTCAAGGGTTTCCGTATATGTTTGGCATTACACAGAAATAAAATATAACTATACCCAATAGGAAAGGTCACCTATGTGGTTGGCCTTTAGCAAAACGTTGTGCAAGTTCATTAGCTCCCACACCACATTTGTCTCATTATCTTTGAGACAATTTAAATGTTGTCGTTGGAATCATCGCTTCGTCATCGCTTCCTGAAAATACAGCCAGATGCTGGCGAAGCACGGCTTGCAAACGCAACACGTTCTCACTCGCAACTCGTAAAATACTGACCCTTGGTCAGTGTCTCTCAGCGTCAGACACCAACGCAAAAATCACTCTTCAGCAGCAGCTCGATCACGGCGCTGTAAGATGACGCAGTGTTAAGAGAGATAACGGTAGAGAGTAGTATGAAAGACCTAAGATCCGCATAAGGAGGCAGGTTGGGGGGGGGGGGGGTGGATGGGTCAGACAACACAGGAATTTCACCCAGGAGACCGGGATTCGTGTCCCGTTCTTGTTCCATGTGTCCGTTAAACATACGTCCCGATCCAGAACGACAAAAAGTAAGGTCAAGAGACCCGACTAAGCACATCTAAATATGACTCTATAAGAGACTTTTTGTGCCAAAGGCAGCTAACCAGGCATCGTTTTTTGACGCGATGGGAGTGAGAATGTGTTGGCAAACACAGTGCTGTTCTCGTAATAAAAATGAATTCCGTACACTTGGAGAAACAGCTGCATGTTAATGCTCTCCCGTACGCCTCTGTCCTGCGTTTGTTCCCAGCTCGGAGACATTCAGCCCGAGTTCAGCCATGTTTGACTCATCAAACATTAAGCTGCAGGGTCCAGCTGCATGTTTTTTTCCGGTGAAGACTACCTGGCATTTTTTGCTTCCTGCTCCTCTGCCGCTGCATAAATGTGTTGCTTTAACATTTCCCTGGTGGGAGCTCAGTCATAACATGGACGCTGCCCTTTGGAGCTTCTCTTGACCTTAAAGTCTGGACGGATCTGCAGAGCAGCTCAGGCTCTAACCGGAGATGAAGGCTGCTGAGAGGCTTAAACCTTGGCTGTGTGCCTGTCAGGGGAGAACACGGGGGGGATGGATCTCCATGTGTGTTTGAAAATGTTAGGACAACAGGGAAACTTGCATTGTAACATTTAAAATACCAGCAGTTGATGATGTACTTGCATTCTTGTGTCTCTTTAGTTGAACCAGGATTAGACACTACAGTTACTTAGTTAGTAGCATTACTCTCTACAGACTATATAGAAACAGGCAACTTTGAGGCATCTAAGCCCCCGTTTACACGTATATAGTTATTTTGAAAAACTGCGACATTTCCCTTCGTTTACACGCAAACGGAGAATTCGTCTCTGAAAACGAGTCTTTCTAAAAACTCCGGCCAGAGTGGAGATTTTGGAAATCTTCGTTTGCACGTAAACTGAGACAAACGGAGGTTTAGGCAGCCGAAAGAGAGAGAGAGGAAGTGACTGGTTGCTGTTGTTGCTATTTTGGGGATTCTGATTGGCTAACGTGGGCTTGAGCTTCTCATTACACCGCCACCTACAGGTCTGGCGTGCTCTTGACGGCATATATACACGGGTACGTGTGAGTGAAAACTGACAGCTGTGCACAATGTTATTTTTTTAAACGTAGAGGTTGAAATGTCCATTTATGAAAATAGCCGGCCACGTGTAAACGTAGCGTAAGTGGGAAAAGTTTATTCCAGTGGAAATAATTGCCTTTCCTTCAAAATGTAGTACATACATGAACACAACTTCCGGAGGACATTAAAGGGTTACTTATCAGGAAAAACATTGTCTCGCATTGCCAGCTCTGTCTCCACAGCGCTGTGGAGACAGAGCTGGCTATACCACAGATGCATTCTGGGATGGGAAAAAAAGCTCTCTGGGTTGTTTGCATTTATTTAAACCAATCACAATGGTCGGACGCAGCGACGGTGGCTCTGCTAAATAGTCTCGGGAATGAACTTGTTTTGGTGGAACATTTGCACCCCACAAAAGAAAACGCCACATATAATAAGTGAAGTTAACTGTTGACACAATCCAGTAACGTGAGCTATTTAAATGAGCTGATACATGGTTACACCTCATTGGCTCTTACCAGTGTATCTCGTCCACAGCAATCCCACCAATCAGTCCCAAAACCTCCCAGTTAGAGAGGAAATGCCCTTAACATATTCTTAGTAAATCTTTACAATCATTCCCTGAAAGAACCAAGCAGGTCTGACTTGTTGCATCATCGAAACTTGACATTTTCAGCGTGTAGCTCGCTAGCTCGAAGTTTGTATTTGTTTCCTGAAGCGAAGTGATTTTGAGAACACACAGAGAGAGGAAAGTGAGGGGCAAACCCTGATGGATGTCAGGATTTATCCTGGAAAAAATGCACTTCCATAGCCTAGAAATGTAATTTGCAGCCAGGATCAGTCTAGCAACTCTCCGTTGGCTTGCGAGTTGGAAAAACCAAACTCCTGCTGGGCCAATCACATTGTGTATAGAGTCGGTGGGCGGGGCTTATGGCTGCTGCTGCTGGTGAACAGCGGTCTTTGGAACCGGCTTTGGCCGCAACTCTGGAAGACTTGGAGTTCAGCTTTTCTTTGAGAAAAGAACAAAGAACGGCACTGAAGTCATTCTTAAAAAAGGAAGATGTGTTCGGAGTTTAATGTTTAATCTCTCAACTAGCGTTGCTCTGATTGGTTGGAGCGCTATCCTATTGCGTGCAGAGGGAATTTGAAAGACAACCGTTTCTCCCGCCCCTCGGATTGAGCCCAGCCAATGGTGGGTTCCCAGACCCAACATCTGGATGTGGGGCTGGCTGGTCAGGCTAGCATTTCCGTTGATCCAGACTATGAAAACATAAACACGGGTCATTTTCAGTGATTGAACAAACGACCAATTCTGTCGTTTTTCTATTGAAGATGATCCCAAATAGTAACTCTTTTGAGAACAAGATGATGCAAGTCAATGGGTGCCATCCTGCAAATATTTAAAATCTGTGTATTAGAAGTATGGAGTAGTCAGGGCTTCCAGGGAAACTCAAACTGTGGTGTCTGCAGTTTGGCCTCTGGCTCTGACTTGTGTGGTTCCAAACAGGGTTTGATGTACCTGCTTTAAAGGGTGAGCGGATGATTGGATGGGAGGCTGGCGCTGCCTCAGCAGTGTGTGGACAGAGAACAGATTCTGGAGCGCCGTATCTGGTTCAATAGAGGAGTTTAAATGCACCATGGCTGGAGATAATACTGTCGCTGTGTGAGGATGTAAAAATACAGAGAGTGGAACTGTCTCAGCAGGAAGTGGAGCTCGCATGAATTGGTTTTAGAGGCAGCACTTAGGAACATTATAGGGTGGGAGCAAGATGGGTGTTTGGAGGTTGGACTGGGTGTAGGGCAGCTTTTATGGGTCATGTCAAACTCAGTGGGGGGTAGTACAAGCATTTTGTGAGGAAAAAAAGGGGTGCATCTCCCACAGGTTGCAACAGAAAATCAGACAAATGTTTTATAACTCCCCTTTAGAATATATATAACATACCGAAACACCTTTATTTATATAAATTAGCACATTTAATTAGATAATGCCTCATTTGCATAATTAAACAGTAACGTTCAGAAAACTTGTAATACAGAAAAATATTGTCTTAATGTAAATAACGAACTGTGGAAATGTCATGTCGATATCTGTTAGTTACATTTTCCCTATTCACCTGTAGTGTGTCCCCTTAACATGGGCAGCTATGGGAAACTGGCATCCCCAATTTCAGTATTTTCCAATACTACCACTTGGATCTCTTAGGACTTTTTATATGTTATAGAGGAGACTTTTTGGAGACTAATGCCGACCTTACACCAAACGACTTTCCACTGTCCCAAACTAAAGTCCAATATCATAATGAAACCTTGAGAGCCTGGTCAGGGGGGTCTCCCTTCATCTCCCATCGTCTCCCGTCATCTCTCGTCGTCTCCCGTCGTCTCTCGTCATGTCCCGTCGTCTCCCGTCGTCGCCCGTCGTCGCCCGTCGTCTCCCGTCGTCGCCCGTCGTCGCCCGTCATCTCCCGTCGTCTCCCGTCGTCTGCCGTCGTCTCCCGTCGTCTCCCGTTGTCTCCATTATTTGGTGTAAGGTCATAAAACTCCATCCCAGTCAGTCTTTCTCCCGTCTAGACGTTCAGACAAAATCAAACGTGTTTGATATTATCCTAAGTTTGAAGTCTTGGTGGTGAAGTTCAATCACCACCACCACCACAACAACCAATGGGTGCTCTCCCTCCAGCACCAAACAGGAAGGAACAAACGGATAGAGACAGTAGTGTTTATGCTTGCTATGGCATCGTGCTAAGCTGAAAGCTAAAGAGGGAAAGTTTCTGATTTTCAACCCTTCTGAAGAGAGCCATCCAACGGGAGGGTCGGTACACGATCCGTGCCGCCTGCAAGGATTTACGCCACTGCCCGATCTGTTAACGTTAGTTTAGCTAACGCATGCGCGGACATCCTGCCGACAGGGAGTTTTACTGGAAGATTAACACAGACCTCTGGGTACTGGAGACATTCATCTGCATGTACGGCTGAACAGAATTGAATTTGTTTGTTTTTCACAATGAAATCAAGGCAACATTAACACAAGAAAGAAAGTAATATAAACAAAAAGCTTGTGCAGGTGAGATTAAGTTGAAAAAAGATATAATATAATAAGCAATTACAATTACAAGAGTCCTAAAATCTACAAATTGAACACTGAAGCACTGAACAAAAAAGAAACAAGCATAAGTTTGGCTACTTAAACAACAGGCATGAAATAAATCACAAGAATATTGATAAAATGATGATGTGTGGACTTATGTGTGTATGTGTGTGTAGTTATGAGAGACAGGAAGGCCAAACTAAATCCGATATGAATGTTTCAGATCAGTGCAGACCTCCTAAGCCTCTTTTCTTCATTTTTGACAGAAGTTGACTGAAATGCAGTGTTGATAAAACAAATCTAGTTGTAGTCTCACAACGTGTGACGCTGTAAGATCCCCAGTCTTTACATATGATGACAGTCTATAACGTTAGATATGAGATGCTGTCAGACTTTAGTCTTTTCAGTCTTCTAGTGCAGTGGTTCCCAACCTGGGGTCCGGGCACCCCTCAGGGGGGCTGCAAAGATCACAGGGGGGTGCGCAAGTCTTTATCAGGTTTGAGGTTGAGGTTAAAAAAAATATATATTTTCACGGTGCTTTTCCCGGGCGATCGCTGCCGAAGTGCAAATAGAAACCATTTTACACATCTGAGAATCTTAGAAAGACTTAGGGGTCCCTATCTTGCACCTGACGCAGCGCAAAACCTGACGCAAGTGTCTTTGCTAGTTTAAGACCAACGCAGTTGTCAGTTTCCTGTCCAGCGCCCGCGTCGTTTAAATAGCAAATGTACCTGCACCCATCTGTGGCCCATGGGCGTGCTGGTCTTACAGGGAGGTGTGTTCAGGTGCATTCTGGAAGCATTGCTATCTTGAGGCAGCAGGAAGTGATGGCACCATTGACCAACAAAAACCTGGTCTAAAGTCAATAACACAGCATTTCATTGTTATTTTAACAGAGCATTAGTCAAATGCTAATGATCTGCTCCTAGGCACGTGCACACTATGCTTGTTACACACACAGGTACGCACAGCAGCACACACACATGCAGAAGATTACAAATAAAAATATTACGGTGCAAATCCTCCGTCATAACAGCAATGCTCCGAGGTCCAAACGTGCCTGGCTTTTAAAGGGAATGGGAGATGATCTCTGATTGGTTGATTGCATGTTATGCCCAGGTCACCTCTGATTAATGAAGACACTAAGTCCAACCCTTTAGAACCATGACCCGGCACACGGACCCTTTTTACCGCCGTCAAACTAGCAAAAGTGGATTTTTCGTACTCTAAACGCACCTTCACGCCATACGCTTAGATCGTTAAAATAAGGCCCTTAAAGCGAAATCCACATCCTGACCTCCATCGTTTGGGGACCAGCAGTAACAGATTGATTTATTTGTATTAAATTGACCCGATGAGACAGATTCCAATCTTATCTGGGGGCTTTTAGCAAAAAGCTTTTACTAATTTAACACAAGATTGCACTCTAAATGCTCCTGTGCAAGTTCATTAGCTCCCTCACCACATTTGTCTCATTATCTTTGAGACAATTTAAATGTTGTAACCTCCCCCCACCATCTCTTTTCCTGAAACCTAACTGTCCCGTTCTTGTGCCGCGTGTCAGTTTATTTGTACGGGGACAAGTATGTAGCATAGACCTATGGCACACGCCACAGCATTTGTAGCATAAGCTAATTTGCAATGCACATCACTCGATGGACCCTTTTTTAAATACATAAAAGAAAGACCGTACGGAAGGCGCCCAGATAGCTCGGTGGGTAAAGCGTGCGCCCATATTTAGAGGTTTACTCCTCTATGCATCGGGCCCTGGTTCAACTCTGACCTGCAGCCCTTTGCTGCATGTCATCCCCCCCTCTCTTTCCCCTTTCATGTCTTCAGCTGTCCTGTAAAATAAAGGCCTGAAATGCCTGAAAAATAATCTTAAAACAAACAGTACAGAACACAAACTTATCAATAGATACCGCAAAACGTACGTGTGAATTTTCATATGCAGTATATGTACATGGACCTTAACATACATCATTTACATCTAATTGGTGTAGGAAAGTGACTTTGCTCAGAAAAAGCAGTAAGACCGCTCAGGTGGTGGAACTGCGGTGATGATAAACCAGTGTAATTGTAGTCTTACAACGTGTGACCCTGTAAGATGGCCAGTCTTTACATATGATGACGCTCTTTAACGGTAGAGATGGGAGATGAATGTCTTTAGATGGGAGATGGTGTCAGACTTTAGTTGAAAGAGGTTATGTTGCAGTTTGTGTGAGGTCATGTTGCATAATGCCTGTACTAGGGGACACACACACACACACACACACACACACACACACACACACACACACACACACACACACACACACACACAGACACACACAGACAGACAGAGACACACACACACACACACAGAGACACACA
>CM042334.1:2023724-2066224 GCA_023566125.1 Zingel zingel | reverse complement strand
CAGACTCTGAATGATGAATGAACAAACCCCTCTGTAAAACCCTTAAGAATATACATAGGAATACAACTGGAAAGTTGTGTGTGTGTAAGTGCTGGTAAAGTGGAAAAAAACCATTTTGAGAAAACGAAAAAAAAACTTTAATATCAGAAACATTACAGTAACGTTACTGATCAATGGGGATTAGCAGGCTAATGGCTATGTTGGGCCTGCTTCTTAAAAACAGACTGGATGATGTTGGTTGTGTCTCCAGTTGTTGACAGAAGAGGTTGCTGATGCTGGCGAGGACCAATGCTGATGTATTGGTCGTCGTTTCACTTAGATCTCACACACTGTGAAGGCATCATAGGGGGAACTAACACTGTTGTTTATAATGACGCGGTCCAGTTGGTCAGTTAGGACAGAAGACAGACAACTGCTCTCATTTAAGGTGGCTTATTAAAGCTGGAATAATAATAGCAACTTGTATACAAGGTAGGGGTGGGAATCACCAGAGGTCTCACGATACGATATCATCACGATATTTATGTTATTGCTGCAAAATGGGATTGTCAAGCAGACAGACTGCACATAGGCCTATATAATAAAAGATCGATACTTGGCGTCTGTGTATTGATACAGTATTGTAACGGAAGATATCGCGATACTATGCTGTATCGATTTTTTCCCCCACCCCTAATGCAAGGATTCTTCCGGTTCGAGAAGCCACAGTCAGCGGGTTGCAGTTTCTCTGTCTATTCTCGCCTCAAAAAGAATGCAGTTCACAAGTCACAGTTCAATATATGAAAATGTGCAGGCTATTGTGATTGGTTAATACCAAGCCGTGGTTTAAACTTTGGCGCTTCCCGGTTGGTGCACAGGCTGGTCCCAGCTTCTTGGCACTCGATCCATCCAATGGTAGAGGACAACACCCTGAAAAGAGATTTCCCGCTCTCCCTTCCCCCGGGTATTGTTCACTCGTTTACAAGGATGGTGTCAGGTTACTTTAAGAGGAATTCAAACTGGTTCAGGACCATTGGACTGTGGGACCATAGGGCTGTGGGACCATAGGGCTGTGGGACCACTGGGCTGTGGGAACATAGGGCTGTGGGGACATAGGGCTGTGGGACCACTGGGCTGTGGGAACATAGGGCTGTGGGAACATAGGGCTGTGGGACCATTGGGCTGTGGGACATAGGGCTGTGGGAACATAGGGCTGTGGGACCATTGGGCTGTGGGACCATTGGGCTGTGGGAACATAAGGCTGTGGGAACATAGGGCTGTGGGACCATAGGGCTGTGGGACCATTGGGCTGTGGGAACATAGGGCTGTGGGAACATAGGGCTGTGGGAACATAGGGCTGTGGGACCATTAGGCTGTGGGAACATATGGCTGTGGGACCATTAGGCTGTGGGAACATAGGGCTGTGGGACTATTGGGCTGTGGGAACATAGGACTGTGGGAACATAGGGCTGTGGGAACATAGGGCTGTGGGACCATAGGGCTGTGGGACAAAGGGCTGTGGGACCATAGGGCTGTGGGACCATTGGGCTGTGGGACCATAGGGCTGTGGGAACATAGGGCTGTGGGAACATAGGGCTGTGGGACTATTGGGCTGTGGGAACATAGGACTGTGGGAACATATGGCTGTGGGACTATTGGGCTGTGGGAACATAGGACTGTGGGACCATTAGGCTGTGGGACTATTGGGCTGTGGGAACATAGGACTGTGGGACTATTGGGCTGTGGGAACATATGGCTGTGGCAACATATGGCTGTGGGAACATAGGGCTGTGGGAACATTAGGCTGTGGGACTATTGGGCTGTGGGAACATAAGGCTGTGGGACCATAGGGCTGTGAGAACATAGGGTTGTGAGAACATAGGGCTGTGGGACCATAGGGCTGTGAGAACATAGGGCTGTGGGACCATAGGGCTGTGGGACCATAGGGCTGTGGGAACATAGGGTTGTGAGAACATAGGGCTGTGGAACCATAGGGCTGTGGGAACAAAGGGCTGTGGGAACAAAGGGCTGGCCCCAGCGGACAGGAGTACTGGGCTTCACAAGGTCTTCTTCTTGGGTGCACTGACATGTATCTGGATGCATTTTCTGAAAACGTGCAGCTATCATGTTGTTAGTCGTTGCTGTTTCAGTTGTCTTTGGAAAAAATGTGCATCACTTTGTCCACATGATTTATTACGGATCACTTTAGCTACCAAATGAACCTTTATCTCCCTCTCTCGTCCTCCAGCCTGCGAGCTGATGAACCAGGGCATACTGGCGTTGGTTACCTCAACGGGCTGCGCGTCCGCCAGCGCGCTGCAGTCCCTGACGGACGCCATGCACATCCCTCACCTGTACATCCAGAGGAACAGCGAGGGGTCGCCGCGCACCGCCTGCCATTTCAACCCGAGCCCCGGGGGGCAGCGCTACACCCTGTCCGCCCGGCCGCCCGTCCGCCTCAACGACGTCATGCTGACTCTGGTGGAGGAGCTGCGCTGGCAGAAGTTCATCATCTTCTACGACATCGAGTACGGTAAGTGATCGACGGAGGGGATGGAGGTAGGTGGGTGTCTGGGAAATGAAAAGTTGAGGTCGTTGTGCGTTGTGGAAAAGCTGACGGACATTCAGATTGTTTTGTTGCAGACAGGGATTTAGTCTTTGGGCATTTTATCAGAATACAGCATAGAAAATCTGCTTAGAAATATAGAGAATATTGGATAGGATAGAACAACACCATGCTATTCTATTAGAGATGCACCGATAGACCGGCCGGTAACCGGCCATGACCGGCGACCGGCAGGTCAGTCTGACATATGCTGATCTCATGCCGGTCAACGCTCCAAATAACTGCCAACATAAGTTCTACCAGTTACAGTTCTCAAGGACGCACGCACACACGGACGCCACAGCACGCTCTCTTCTTCCTTTCTCTCAACTTCTCCGCCGTGTGTGGCTCGTACCCGCTCGCGGTGTGAAGGCGTGTCGGCGCTATTCTCCCACATGTAGGAACCTGGTGAATTAACCTGCAACATGTCAGCTGTTTGGGGGTTCTTCAGCGTGTCTGCAGAAGATAACAAGTTTGCAATATGCAACAGCTGCAAGGAAAGAGTAGGGCGTGGAGGGACCACACCAACAACCCAAATCACATTTCTTTAGTTGATATTGGACGTGAAGAGAAGGAAATGGTTCTAACATTGATCTTTAGATGTGTGTGGATGTCCCACACCAGGAGTCATTGATATAGTTCTATTTCATAGTGATCCATTATCTGTTCAACATGTTCTATTAAAGAAAAGATAGAAAATAAATATTTGTGTGTGCTGTAAAGTGGTTAGAAAAAATGAAATCGGCTAGCCTAACGCAAAGGAAATCGGAATCGGCCTCGAAAGTTGTAATCGGTGCATCTCTATATTCTACTAAATGAAACATCACATTCATTATTAATTTCACTTGTTTACATTTTAAACAAATTGTATTTCTGAATACAATACACATTTTCTATAGGCTTAGTCTGCCACTTTTAAAACATAATTAAAAATAATTGCTGTATAATCATAATGTTCTCATGTTCAGAATTTTGCATAGTCACCACGGAAACATGAATTGGTCATGTGACAAGGGTAGCGTCTGAAATCTCCTCCTCTGCACTACAGACTCAACATGTAAACTATCTTTCAACGTACTTTTGTGTAAATCAACAGTACGGGGGGAAACGCCAGAGCAGGGGGAATGAGACGGGGAAACGCCAGAGCAGGGGGAATGAGAGGGGGATACGCCAGAGCAGGGGGAATGAGAGAGGGAAACGCCAGAGCAGGGGGAATGAGAGGGGGAAACGCCAGAGCAGGGGGAATGAGAGGGGGAAACGCCAGAGCAGGGGGAATGAGACGGGGAAACGCCAGAGCAGGGGGAATGAGAGAGGGAAACACCAGAGCAGGGGGAATGAGAGGGGGAAACGCCAGAGCAGGGGGAATGAGAGGGGGATACGCCAGAGCAGGGGGAATGAGACGGGGAAACGCCAGAGCAGGGGAATGAGACGGGGAAACGCCAGAGCAGGGGGAATGAGAGAGGGAAACGCCAGAGCAGGGGGAATGAGAGGGGGAAACGCCAGAGCAGGGGGAACGAGAGGGGGAAACGCCAGAGCAGGGGGAATGAGAGGGGGAAACGCCAGAACAGGGGGAATGAGAGGGGGAAACGCCAGAGCAGGGGGAATGAGAGAGGGAAACGCCAGAGCAGGGGGAATGAGAGGGGGAAACGTAGCAGAAGATCTTCGTTTTTGAACCATAGCGTAGCGATGTGAATGTAGCCATATGTTCACCTGATGTTGGAATACATGTAGAGAAGTAATTGAAAAAGCCTGAAAAAGAATGGATGCAGGTCAGTTAAATGATTTCATAGTTTTCTGGCCTTGAAAATGGTTTCCATGACCGGATATTGCAGCAAAACTTTAGACATCGACTCCCCTGTCTTCTGTATTTGTTTGCCATAGCTTACTTTGGTCTGTATCTTAATGAAATCACATTAGGCTCAATGGATTTTTGAGAGTGATCAATACAGGATGGTGGCAATTATAATATAAAGATTTAGACAAATGGAGTCATTTAGCTTCTCTGATACTCTAATCCAAAGTGAGTAAGTGCTCCAGTAACTGCGGACCAGCATCTGAATCCTGTAAGAATGAACCCGGGGCGCAGTTAACGTCAAGACCAAAGGACAGCAGTGAGGCTGCAGAGAACTTTTCGTTTTCAGCAACCCATCCTCGGACTGTGAAGATGGACATAAGTGCTCCGTTGTGAATGCATCATGAAGCCATTCTGTTTGGAAGACAATCAGAAAACTGTCTTCACATTAGGGCTGCTCGATTGTGGAAAAAAATCAAAATAAAGATTATTTCGGTCGATATTGAAATCATGATTATTCATGTAGCATGTATAATATATAGTGGCTCATGAGGGTAGGTTAACACGCGATGCAGAGGACACGAGGTTGGGGTCCAAGCCTTTCTCCACACACCAGCCATAGAAAGCGGACATAACATGCTATATAATGGCTTTTTCATGACATAAAACCGTTTTGATATGGATCCCTTAGGACTATAGTTCTGAAACTGTATAGAGGTCTTGTTGACAAGGTCTAGAAGTTATGTTGTGCTCTGCAAAGTGTGGCACAAAGTCTGTTTTAGTTATTTAAAAAAGATGGGACCAAAATAACTATTTCGAACCATGTTTGAACAGCTGTAGTGTATGTTATGTTTTAATCACATGCTAATCAAGCACATTTTCAGAAACTAGAAGACTTTAGCTTTTGATTGAAGCCTCATACATGCATTTTGGCCTTACAGTTTTTCTGTTATAAGCTTTTCCCTTTTGGGAAAGGGAATTAGACGAAAATCAAGCAAAAAGAGGTGGATTTGAACAGGTTAAATCTGATTCTTAAAGAATTGCATGAGCGAGGTATTTTTAAAGATTCTGTCTTTTTAAATAATCTCCAACATATCTTTGTTATTTCCACTGCAGTTCCTGGTTTGCTGTCAGCCGACATACAGTATATGCTGATACCAATATATATGTGGTCTAGATCTACATATCAGTCCTTGATGAAAACCTTGGTTAGTTGCAGCCAGAGTTGTCTTCTATTGTTCCTTTGAAGCAAACATTTGAAGCATCCTCTCTGCTGGCGGTTACCCTACTTCAGGCCCTCGTCGGACGCAAGTGTCCGACATGTGTCCAGCATTGCTAGTTTAAGACCGACGCAGTTGTCATTAGGCTCGTTCGAGATGAACTGCGCTTCGTCTGTAAAGCGGACGAGAGCAGGGGGCAGCAGCCGGGGGCGGTGACAAAAATCTGCTTTCAAGTCGGAGAGTTTTCAGCCGTTTCCAGCCGCCTTCAGGCTGAACAGGAAGTGACAGAAACACTGTGGTCCAATTCTGATTTAATAAAATCTTATCAGACCCATATATCAGCTCCTACACAGTCTCCAGTTGTTTTAATAATGACAGAGTAGCTGTTAAAATGCTCTACATGCGATCTGTTGCTGATTTTAATTAAGAACAGACTGTAGATGATCCGTGATCTGATCAGATTTAGTCTCTCTGACTTCTAAATGTAACTCTCAGCCTCACAACATGTGTTCTGTACAGAATGAGCCTTTAAATCAAACAAATAGCAGTTACAATCCCTCCAAATCAAAATCAATAAAAATATATAAAACGTTATGATGTTGAGTCGATTGTGAACCAATCAGCTGTTAGATCAGCTGAGAGGCCGGCCTTTCCCAGCATGCCCTGGGTCCGCCTGCAGTCAGTGGAGAGCAACTGCGGCGCCTGTCTCTAAAAACTGCGGCCGCCTTGATCTCGTGAGGTTATCGTTGCCCACGTGTGCATGACGTCAGAGCAAGTCGGGATCAAGTCGGACACAGATCTAACCGGCATGCATTGGGCCGCGATCGCCGGTGATCGATTCTACGCAGACCTGGCTCATCTCCAACGAGCCTAATGTCCCGTCCAGCGCCAGCGTCGTTTTAACAGCAAATGCACCTGCGCCCATGGGCGTGCTGGTCTTACAGGGAGGTGTGTTCAGGTGCATTCTGGGCGTGCTGGTCTTACAGGGAGGTGTGTTCAGGTGCATTCTGGGCGTGCTGGTCTTACAGGGAGGTGTGTTCAGCTGCATTCTGGGCGTGCTGGTCTTACAGGGAGGTGTGTTCAGGTGCATTCTGGGTGTGCTGGTCTTACAGGGAGGGGTGTTCAGGTGCATTCTGGGCGTGCTGGTCTTACAGGGAGGTGTGTTCAGGTGCATTCTGGGCGTGCTGGTCTTACAGGGAGGTGTGTTCAGGTGCATTCTGGGCGTGCTGGTCTTACAGGGAGGTGTGTTCAGGTGCATTCTGGGCGTGCTGGTCTTACAGGGAGGTGTGTTCAGGTGCATTCTTGGCATGCAGGTCTTACAGGGAGGTGTGTTCAGGTGCATTCTGGGCGTATTGCTATCTTGAGGCAGTGGGAAGTGATGGCACCATTGACCAACAAAAACCTGGTCTAAAGTCAATAACGCAGCATTTCATTGTTATTTTAACAGAGCATTAGTCAAATGCTCCTAGGCTCGTGCACAGCACGTGCACACTATGCTTGTTACACACACAGGGACGCACAGCAGCACACACACACACACACACACGCACACACGCACACACACACACAAACACACACACACACACACACACTTACACATGCAGAAGATTACAAATAAAAATATTACGGTGCAAATCCTCCATCATAACAGCAATGCTCCAAGGTCCAAACGCGCCTGGCTTTTAAAGGGAATGGGAGATGATCTCTGATTGGTTGATTGCATGTTACGCCCAAAACACACCTGCGCCAGGCGCTTCACGCCGTGCGCTCAGATCGTTAAAATAGGGCCCTTAATGTCTGTGAGTTGCAATAAAACAAATGACATACCACACATGTTGTACATGTTGCAATGTGCAGTAAGATTGCCGGGCAAAAGACAACTGCCTTTACCTTCCGTGTGATGAGCACAGGCTGAACAGCTATTAGTTTGTGAGCTACTTTCTCATTTTTTATAGCTTCCATATACCAGCAATGCTCTGCCCTGTTAACCAAACACACACAATGCTTCAGCCTCTGTTAGGATGTTGCACGCTTTCCATTATTGGGCGCTGTGTGCAGCGGGTTATTTGTTTGCTCTCTTCATAATGTTGCTGTTTCCAGGCGGGTTATTGCTGCAGTTGACTGATTGTTGCAAACACAGAATGAATTTCAATAAGGAGAATAATGGACATTTTCTTTCATCAGACTCCATTGTTGGTGTCTAAAGGCATTTTCTCGACTTTAACGCATCTTATTAAGTTCACCTTTTAAAGTGTATTTGCCTATAACCTGATACCCATGTGTTTCCTATCAAAATGTTCAGAACGAACTCCGCTTTTTGGCCACAACAAAGAAACTGAGAGGACGTTGCACAATACATACACCGTACGTATGCATAATTAAATGCACACACAGTCTTCATAAGAACTCTTTTGCAAAACCACTTCTTTTCCAAGCCTTGAATTGATGATTGAATATGTTCACAGCTTTGCATTTGACTGTAAAACAACAATATGGAAATGAATGAAATCAAACGGAAAAGCATCTGAGATGTAACACGAAAACTACTAAAGCTCCTCTTCTTATTAACTGTGACCATCGACATAATGAAGAACACCAAACACACCTAACAGTGAAGCTTGAAGCTACATTGTGTAAGAATTTCTCCCCAACACGTTCTCACACTCATCTCGTAAAATATGGACGCTTGGTCAGGTGCCTTTGTCGTTCTTATTGACGCTAAAAGTCTCCTTTAGCGCTATAAGTAAACGCGCTTGGTCGGGACTATCGCCGTCCCTTTAGCGCTATAAGTGAACGCGCTTGGTCGGGACTATCGCCGTCCCTTTAGCGCTATAAGTAAACGCGCTTGGTCGGGACTATCGCCGTCCCTTTAGCGCTATAAGTGAACGCGCTTGGTCGGGACTATTGCCGTCCCTTTAGCGCTATAAGTAAACGCGCTTGGTCGGGACTATCGCCGTCTCTTTAGCGCTATAAGTGAACGCGCTTGGTCGGGACTATCGCCGTCCCTTTAGCGCTATAAGTAAAGATGCTTGGTCGGGACTATTGCCGTCCCTTTAGCGCTATAAGTAAACGCGCTTGGTCGGGACTATTGCCGTCCCTTTAGCGCTATAAGTAAACGCGCTTGGTCGGGACTATTGCCGTCCCTTTAGCGCTATAAGTAAACGCGCTTGGTCGGGACTATCGCCGTCCCTTTAGCGCTATAAGTAAACGCGCTTGGTCGGGACTATTGCCGTCCCTTTAGCGCTATAAGTAAACGCGCTTGGTCGGGACTATCGCCGTCCCTTTAGCGCTATAAGTAAACGCGCTTGGTCGGGACTATTGCCGTCCCTTTAGCGCTATAAGTGAACGCGCTTGGTCGGGACTATCGCCGTCCCTTTAGCGCTATAAGTAAACGCGCTTGGTCGGGACTATCGCCGTCCCTTTAGCGCTATAAGTGAACGCGCTTGGTCGGGACTATTGCCGTCCCTTTAGCGCTATGAGTAAAAGCGCTTGGTCGGGACTATCGCCGTCCCTTTAGCGCTATAAGTGAACGCGCTTGGTCGGGACTATTGCCGTCCCTTTAGCGCTATAAGTAAACGCGCTTGGTCGGGACTATCGCCGTCCCTTTAGCGCTGTAAGTAAACGCGCTTGGTCGGGACTATCGCTGTCCCTTTAGCGCTATAAGTGAACGCGCTTGGTCGGGACTATCGCCGTCCCTTTAGCGCTTTAAGTAAACGCGCTTGGTCGGGACTATAGCCGTCCCTTTAGCGCTTTAAGTAAACGCGCTTGGTCGGGACTATCGCCGTCCCTTTAGCGCTATAAGTAAACGCGCTTGGTCGGGACTATCGCCGTCCCTTTAGCGCTATAAGTAAACGCGCTTGGTCGGGACTATCGCCGTCCCTTTAGCGCTATAAGTAAACGCGCTTGGTCGGGACTATCGCCGTCCCTTTAGCGCTATAAGTAAACGCGCTTGGTCGGGACTATCGCCGTCCCTTTAGCGCTGTAAGTAAACGCGCTTGGTCGGGACTATCGCTGTCCCTTTAGCGCTATAAGTGAACGCGCTTGGTCGGGACTATCGCCGTCCCTTTAGCGCTTTAAGTAAACGCGCTTGGTCGGGACTATAGCCGTCCCTTTAGCGCTTTAAGTAAACGCGCTTGGTCGGGACTATCGCCGTCCCTTTAGCGCTATAAGTAAACGCGCTTGGTCGGGACTATCGCCGTCCCTTTAGCGCTATAAGTAAACGCGCTTGGTCGGGACTATCGCCGTCCCTTTAGCGCTATAAGTAAACGCGCTTGGTCGGGACTATCGCCGTCCCTTTAGCGCTATAAGTAAACGCGCTTGGTCGGGACTATCGCCGTCCCTTTAGCGCTGTAAGTAAACGCGCTTGGTCGGGACTATCGCTGTCCCTTTAGCGCTATAAGTGAACGCGCTTGGTCGGGACTATCGCCGTCCCTTTAGCGCTTTAAGTAAACGCGCTTGGTCGGGACTATAGCCGTCCCTTTAGCGCTTTAAGTAAACGCGCTTGGTCGGGACTATCGCCGTCCCTTTAGCGCTATAAGTAAACGCGCTTGGTCGGGACTATCGCCGTCCCTTTAGCGCTATAAGTAAACGCGCTTGGTCGGGACTATCGCCGTCCCTTTAGCGCTATAAGTAAACGCGCTTGGTCGGGACTATTGCCGTCCCTTTAGCGCTATAAGTAAACGCGCTTGGTCGGGACTATCGCCGTCCCTTTAGCGCTGTAAGTAAACGCGCTTGGTCGGGACTATCGTCGTCCCTTTAGCGCTATAAGTAAACACGCTTGGTCGGGACTATCGTCGTCCCTTTAGCGCTATAAGTAAACACGCTTGGTTGGGACTATCGTCGTCCCTTTAGCGCTATAAGTAAACACGCTTGGTTGGGACTATCGCCGTCCCTTTAGCGCTATAAGTAAACACGCTTGGTCGGGACTATCGTCGTCCCTTTAGCGCTATAAGTAAACACGCTTGGTCGGGACTATCGTCGTCCCTTTAGCGCTATAAGTAAACACGCTTGGTCGGGACTATCGCCGTCCCTTTAGCGCTGTAAGTAAACGCGCTTGGTCGGGACTATCGCCGTCCCTTTAGCGCTGTAAGTAAACGCGCTTGGTCGGGACTATAGCCGTCCCTTTAGCGCTATAAGTAAACGCGCTTGGTTGGGACTATCGCCGTCCCTTTAGCGCTATAAGTAAACGCGCTTGGTCGGGACTATTGCCGACTATTTTGACGCAGTTATGTTAAGGAAAAGGTCGTGAGTGGGCGTACGGTTCTGTGACACGCAGGAAATTAAAAAGCAACTATAGAAAGCGTGACTTTCTATAGTTGACTCGCTCCTATAAATATGTCCCAGAGCAATGTGTAAAGAGATAATTTGGCCCCAATAGCTGAAATTTAGGGTTCCCTTTTTGACCTTCTGAAAATAAACCTTCACCCATGTGGACGAATTGTTTGGGTGCATGAAATGAGTTTACCAAAGTCTTGGGTACACAAAACAGACGACGTTACGATACCACCATTTTAGGCAATATCGCAGGCTTTTACGATCTGAACATCTCTAGTTTTTATCGACACACAAAGTATAGTCTCGCATCACCAGACCTTCCTCCACAGCGCTGTAGAGGAGGGTCTGGCGAGCCCACACAGCATTCCTGGATGGGAGAAAAACCTGCTCTGGTTTAACAGCATTTCTTTAAACCAATCACAATCGTCTTGGGGCGGGGCTAAGCTCCGGACGGAGCCACGGTGCCTCTGCTAAATAGCCTCAGGAAGGAACTTGTTTTGGTGGAACATGTGGACGTTTAAAAGTAGTTCTAGTCGTGCAACAGAAAGCTGAGATTGAACAGATAGTCTAGCTAGCTGTCTGGATTTACCCTGCAGAGATCTGAGGAGCAGTTAACCAGAGTCCTCACAAATCCATCGGAGGTTAGAACGCCAACACAGAGACAGAGGAAGGGGACGGACATCCAGCTGAAAATGAGGGACATCCAGCGGAACGCAATCCCGGAAATGAAACGTCATGGATATAAGCTACACAAAGAATAAACGTGTAAATGGAGACACAAATACAAAGCGGAACACCAACAGCTGCTTCTTTGCATTGGTGTGTTTCAGGGATTTCTTTTTCCTTTTTTAAAAAGAGTGCAGAGGCAGATAAGGACAGTCCGTGTGAATAAACCCAGCAGTCTTGGGACAGATTTAATGGACGCTGTGCTCTGATATCGGCTGCCCTCCAGCTCTGATATGAACAAGTGTCAGTTGGACTGATGAGAGCTGAGATTAAACCTCTGATCCGCCTCAGACCAGCGGGGGACTCCCTCAGAAAAACACCGCCTTGTGGAGCCGACAGTTTGACTGTGACTGCAGGAGGTGAACAAATGGGCCGGACCCTCGAGGACCACGACTTCATATCTGATCAAATGTAATAGCACGGCCTGGGAAGGGAATAGAAGAGCACTGGGTTTGGAGGATCTAAGACAAGTCATCGGCTAAGGGGAGAAAAAGTAATATGAAATGAGTGATTCTGGAAGAGTATTAGCTGTGTGGATTTTTATCAAATTCGGAGCTTGGATAAGTCACAAGGACAAACTAAAGCTGTGAAAACTCCCTAAAATATGAGCTTTTCCAACAGTTAAAACACTTAAAGTGCTCATATTATGCTTATTTTCAGGTTCATTATTGCAATTGTGTTTACCAGAATAGCTTTACATGGTTTAATTTTCACCATATTTTTGTTGTACTGCACATTGCTGCAGCTCCTCTTTTCACCCTGTGTGTTGAGCTCTCTGTTTTAGCTACAGAGTGAGACATCACACTTCTGTTACATCTTTGGTGGGAGTCGCACATGCTCAGTACCTAGGTAAGGACTACTAGCATGAAGCTAGCGCTGCTAGTGGTTAACAGTTAGCCACCTCGTTCTCAGTGGCAAAACACTGCTACAACACACACTAGTTCACCCTAATCTGCAAAATAAATTGTATAGAACTACTTCCATGTCCCTGTTCTGCAGGTATTCCACACAAAGTTGGAAGTGCGCCCTCGTTTAGAAGAAGTCTCCCGGCTAATCCTGCCTCGTACAAGCCGAAGTTGGAGAAACAGCTAGCTGATGTGATGTTAGCTAAAGTGGTCAGCACACACCAAATGTTTTGGCCGATGACGTAGAAAGCCGTGCAGATGTTGACCATCTCACCCGGAGACTGAAGGCAGGACACATTCAGAAACCGGATCTCACTCCGAACAGGATGGATGTTGTTTTCTCCAAGTGTGTGTGCGTGTGGAAGCACCAGAGACACGAAATAACCCCCCAAATCCCAGATAATCATAATATGGCACTTTAACTATCAGTCAGTGGTGGCCTCTACAGATATATGTTTAATTATGTCCATAATATTACAGTTTAAACAGCAGAATGTATCTTTTTTAATGGGCCTTTTATTGTTTTTATTTAATTTTTTAATGCAACTGAAGTGCTCACTTCAAAGGGAATTGGGATTAGCCTGTAGATGATTGGGTTTTTAAGTGGGAAAAAATGAACGTTTTCTCTCCTCTGCTGTTGCAAAGTCACACTGAGCTGCGTGATCCCACCGCACCACGCACCAATCAGTGGAAGCCGCGCCAGAGTCTGTGTGAAGACGAGCTGAATGCATTTACACTCAGCGTGTTCTTCTATCATTCTCTCTGGCCACGGGAGGTGTCTCCACAGAAAGACAGTCTTCTGCGGTCGTGTTTCTCTGTTTGGAAGTATCTGTGCAGGCGTGTCTGTGCTTGGTTGGTAGAGTGGTGCATGAACTTTGGTTTGACTTGTGATTATGGGTTATATACCGTCTCCACTGACACTGTTTGGATTGGAATTTGGGACATTGGTTTCGTTTTCAGACCTCAGATTTAGATTAGTTTATTTTTGATGACCAGGGGTCTATTTCACAAAATAAAAAGAACCAAAGACTTTGAAAAAAAAACTTTTAAAAAGGTGTCAAAAACTTCGAAGAAATAGTCCCAAATTCTTTTTTTTTGAAAAAGGCGACAAAAATGTTTAAAAAATTGCCTAAAAAATACTTTAAAAAGGCGAGAACAAAAATCCCGATTTTTTTCTCTCCATTTTTATTTTAAAAAGGTGAGAAAAGTCGAAAAATATTGCCAAAAATAACTCTAAGGCACCAAAATACCCTCTAAAAAACTGTCAGAACAACGTTGAAAACAGCTACAAAAACATTAAAAAGATACAAAAATTTCAGAAAAAGCCCAGTTTTGATTATAGGGAAAGATGCAATCCCCCCCATCCCCGTAAATGCCTCCTATGAATTCATATGAGTTCAAATGTTCTCCTAGTCACCTGGAAGTAACTTCAAATATGAACTATACTCATGTTGTCAGCTGTGAACCGTCAGTGGCTACCAACACCGCTCCGACTTTGCAATTCAAGCCGGCAGCTTGAAGCCAAACAATCAATCTTCATTGATGTGATTCAGCACCTCTCAAAACTCCCAAAACCTCTGAACAACTATTTTCAAAAAGAGATGTAATGGTTCTCCATGTGTATTCCTTCAGAAATGGATTTTGGCCCATCATTTAGGAGAAAATTGATGTTTTCGCTGCAGTCGCCTTGTTTTATTTGGGGCTAAAAGTAACTTGAAGTGACACCTGACACTTGTTCAAAGCAAATGCGTGTTGAGTCTTGCCAGACTGCAATGGCTTTTCTCAGTTTTCTATTGTGTAGTGAAGTCGTGGCGGTACAAAGAAGTCTCAACGCCATCTGGCTTCTCTCGGTTTTCCATTCAAAACTTAATTGTCCCAGACTTGGTTTGTTGAACCGCACCTCTTCTCTGGACTTAATCACACAACATTATGGATCCTGTACCTTTTTCTGTGGACACTAATCCTCTCTAGTTCCTGTCATTCCATATTCCTTGATCCGTTTAGTCCTTATCTACAACGTTTCTCATCATGGACGTTCCTCGGTAAAACCCATTTAACCCACTTTTTCTATGTACACAAAATGCCCATTTCTGTCAAATATTGTTCACAAATCTGTGTTAGTGAGCACTTCTCCTTTGCCGAGATAATCCATCCACCTCACAGGTGTGGCGTATTAAGATGCTGATTAGACAGCATGGTGGTCACACCAGATACTGACTGGTTTTCGGACCCCCCCCGAACCCTCCCAATACAGTAAAACTGCACATTTTAGAGTGGCCTTTTGTTGTGGACAGCCTAAGGCACACCTGTGCAATAATCATGCTGTCTAATCAGCATATTATATATATATATATATATATATATATATATATATATATATATATATATATATATATCGCCACCTTTGAGGTGGATGGATTTTCTCGGCAAAGGAGAAGTGCTTACTAACAGATTTAGACAGATTTGTGAACAATATTTGAGAGAAATCGGCCTTTTGTGTACATAGACAGTCTTAGATCTTAGAGTTCAGCTCATGAAAACTGGGGGCAAAAACAAAAGTGTTTATAATTTTGTTCAGTGTATTTAATCCTAGAACATCCACACGTCCACTCACATTCATAATGATAGCATTGCTAAATACCCTAACCTGTCAATAAATAGCACAAGTTGCTGACATATTTAGTGACACAAACAAAGGGAGTGAAGAAAAAGAAAAGACAGGAAAGACGTTAATAAGTTTCATTGAAAGTTAACTAAAACAAACATTAAGCGCCTGGTGCAGGTGCGTTTAGGGCGTGTCCAAATCCACTTTTTCTAGTTTGACGGCAGTAAAAAGGGTCCGTGCGCCGGGTGCATGGTTCTAAAGGGTTGGACTTAGTGTCTTCATTAGTCAGAGGTGTGTTCTGGGCGTAACATGCAATAAATTAATCAGAGATCATCTCCCATTCCCTTTAAAAGCCAGGCGCGTTTGGACCTTGGAGCATTGCTGTTATGATGGAGGATTTGCACCGTAATATTTATATTTGTAATCTTCTGAATGTGTGTGTGCTGCTGCGCGTCCCTGTGTGTGTAACAAGCATAGTGTGCACGTGCTGTGCACGAGCCTAGGAGCATTTTACTAATGCTCTGTTAAAATAACAATGAAATGCTGCGTTATTGACTTTAGACCAGGTTTTTGTTGGTCAATGGCGCGATCACTTCCCGCTGCCTCAAGATAGCAACATGCCAAGAATTACAGGAAAGACGTTTATAAGTTTCTGTCATTGAAAGTCAACTAAAAGAAAGCACAAACACATTAAAGTTGGAAGTTTGGACACCAACTTTAAACGCATGGACGCTCACTAAATCTTCTTTGAAAACCCTTATGTCCGCGTTTCTCCCTCTTCATCTTCATCCCTCCCGCTGCGCTCCGTGTGATGAGTGAAGCCATTATAGGCGTAGAGCCGAGCACGAGGCCCATTTATTCAGATTACAGCTCATTGTTGAGGGATACGAGGAGCAGATGGTCTTTTTGGTTTAGCTGTCTGGCCGGGACTGTCAGTCGCCCGTGATGATGATTAAAGAAGCTCCGTGGATTGCCGTTCATTTCTCCCCTTATCCTCAAAAAAACCTCCCTAATCTCTGCCTTCACTGCTCCTTTTTTTAAAGGGCAATGAGTAAGATGGTTGCTTCTCTGGTAGCACACAATGACTGTAATATATCTGTGGGAGGATTTGCTCTAACAAGAATGTACATGATTCCTAAAAACAACATCCCGAAACACGTATGATGTTTAGAAAATGCAGAAACTTTTGAACAATACAGCAGAAGAAAGAAATTAGATTCAATATCAATTTACATTGAATTACATTCAACAGAATGCAGGAAATTAAGCATTTGATGCACCAAATTTTCTGTGGGACCCCCCTGGATTTAACGTGACCCCGCCAATGTTGAAACCATACCTACGCCATTGATTTTAAACCTACATGAAGGAGGATTTGTTGCAGGACTGCAGTAGTTTTTAGCTCGGTGGACTTAACAAGCTGCCGCCTGAGTGTACTTTTAAACCCTCCAGGCACACAGAGCCTTAGTCACAGACATATCCCAGTTAATAACTTTGATTATTACAGGCTCAATTACTCATTACACCCCACAATACAAAACTGTTGGCAGAAACGATCAACATGATCAATTTTCTTTATCTTAGTTAGTGCCTCACCAGTTGTGTACACGAGGGAACGCCATGGGGTTGTTGAAGCTAAAGGCTTCATGCGCTATGGACAATCAATATACTCAATCTGCCCTTTACATTCTGAGTTTTGTGTGCAGCATTGATAGCTATGCCTGAGGAAAAGGTCAGAGGTCCACAGAATCATCAATTAAAATGATTTCCCTTACTGTGGAGAGAGAGAAGGGGAGGTGAGGAGGCGAAGACCCGTTCATTCCTTCGAGAGTTGCTCAGTGGCGCATGACGCTAAAGAAACATGTCTCCACTGATTTACAGACGTCTGTAAGTCTGTGGGGAAAAGTCTTTTTGGGCCAGCGGGCATCACGTGACGGATACAGACGTTGTAAAGCCACTGTTTGGCTGCTATGTTCAATTGGCTTCAAAGCCCGGCGCACTTCCACGGGGCCCGCTATAACTAAACATAACAAATATTGTTCTGTTAAATAAGTTATATAAGTGAGAACAATGTGTTAGTTAGTCGGTTAGGGCTCCTGCACACTGGCTGCGTGGCGTTTCTGTTGCGTGTCAGCTGCGTGGCATTTTCTACGTCTTTGCACACCAGAAACGTGTCTGACGCAGCGCTGCTGCTGCTAGCCTTGTCTGGACACATGCATGTTTCCCATTGATTACTGCACTCAAGCAGTAGTATACTTCATGTTATGCATAAAAAGATACTGATTTGATTACAGCAAAGACAGCGTTGGCAGTATTGACGGCAAAGTATTTCGTTCTGTATTGACAGGTGCAATATAATAATAATCAAAATGTAATTTATTAAATGTATTTGTGTCAAAATGACATATTAACATAGCAAAAGCACTGCCAAAGCAGTTTGTTATTTATGAAGTGTTTGACAGACGGACTGAATAACTGACCAACATCACGTTTCTTAACCATCGCCACTGGCAGGAGAAAGAAAAGAAGAAGTGAGGAGGAAGAATGATCACCAGCTCACACTTACACACACACACACACACACACACACACACACACACACACACACACACACACAGACACACACACACACACACACACACACACACAATCACACACACACACACACACACACACACACACACACACACACAAACCCACACACACAAACCCACACACACACACACACACACACACACACACACACACACACACACACACTGGGAGCTGGATTGATTTCTGCCCCTCTGCGACGGTATCAATATGGCCGCCTTGCTGCATGGCTCCAGTGAGCATGACGCAGCAACTCATCCACATCAAAGCTGCAGACTTCAAATCTCACGCTGGCCACACACTGGCCGACTGGCCGACTGGCCGACCGCATGGGTGGGCAGTCGGGCTGCAGTGCGCTCTGGGAAAACGGTGTTGTTCCTCAACACCCAATCAGAGGCAGCTGTCAGGCGGAACAGAAGGCCGTCCTGTGGGGAAACTCTGATAAAGTCATCGACACGGGGTGTTGTGGGTAAACAAACACACACTCACTTCTTACTCCTTGCTCTTGGTGTCAATCTATCTGTAACACACCCCGCTCTTGAGGCCCATAAAGACACACACACACACACACACACACACACACACACACACACACACACACACACACACACACACACACATACATACATTGAGTTGTCCAAACCTAAACCTAAAGAACATGATCAGATCATCAGTCTGTAATCAAGGCTGACGTCAGACTGTCTTTAGAGTATGACACAGAGTCGCCCGGCAAATAAGTTGAATTTGGCTCCGCTTTTACTGCAACAAGATGTCTTTGAACATTTTATTAGATGCATTAGATGAGTGGCAAAAAAAATCTTTAAGGAATAAAACAGCAAATGTAGTTTCCTTTGACTCCCCACCTCTAGATACTGTTTCACTTGGATGACTGAGAGTTTATACTCTAAGGCCTCCTGCACACTGGCTGCGTGGCGTGAGCGTGTCAGCTGCGTGGCGTGTGTCCGTTTTTTTATTTGGGCTGCCATGTTAACAGGTTAGAGCGTGCACACTGCCTGCGTGACACGCACGTCTCAAAGACAACGCATGCATGCTAGAAATAGAACCGACGGCTATTTTTCACGCAACACGCACGTGTGTTGGAAGCGTTCCCAGGCAAAATAGAATATGGAGAGATGTTTATATGTCATTTTGACACTAATACTTTTAACTAATGACATTTTGATATTTGAGAGTCTCTAGATTTTGGTCACTTTTTTCAACGTTCTTTTGTCATAGTTCTGATATAGAAAGTTTTTATAAACGGGTCAAATTTGACCCGAGGACAACAGGAGGATTAATAAGCTACTTTTGATTGATATATCTGTGTTTGTGGCTTCCCTTTTTGTTGCCCTTGTTCCCTTATAGTGGTTACAAATGGGGGCTCGTCCGGGATAGACAAGCTATCCTTTAAAGTGTTAATGTTTGACACTCTTTCCCTATTGTGATATTTATATTACATACACTTCGTGACTACCTGGCTGCACAGACAAACAGCATACAGTATGTTTTGATAAGAAACTCATTATTGCGTTTAGTCTCTTTGGTTGTTGTTAAGAATATGAAAGAGATATAATGATACCAGCTTCATTTTTGAATGAGGTAAATGATATTCAGTGTCTCTGCTGCTCCGCCAATTAGAAACAGAGCAGAAAAGTGAACTTGAAGAGTCAATGTTTTCCCTTTCAGTCAGGTGCGTCGGACTAGGGGGGGAAAGGGGACTGAGTACCCAGGGCCCTCATGTGAGGAGGGCCCAAAAATATGCTAGAATGAATAGCTGCGGATGCAGGCAGGGGCCCATAGAAAATGCCTTTCTACAGGACTCAGAATGTTGTGCTATGCCCCTTGCTTTCAGTGACTTCAGAGCAACAATATGTTTCCGTTCTGAGACTGAAAGATGCTGTGCACTCCTGTTGACATCTTATACATGTTTCATCTCGATGAGACTGAACCAGAGCTCTCCAGAGTCCTAAGATCTCTATCGGCGGTAGACCACCTGAAAACACGAGCTTATAATTTAAGTGATTCAAATATAAAAGATTAAAATGTGAAGTTACCTAGAGAAGAGCAGAGGGATTTAGAGAGAGGTGAAAATGGCAGAGGAGGAGAAGTGGATAATCTGCAGACAGAGTAAAGCCAAGCTTTGCCTGAGGCCGTTGCTTTACAGATGCATTCATGTTTCTCTGCCTCCTGAATGTGTAAATCTGTGTGTGTTGTTGTTATGAACCACAGTTGTATCGTAATGCTGATGAATATTGAAGGGCAAAGTCAGTTTACCAGTTCTGGCCCTGACATCCTAACTACAGCCGCTAGCGGGCTTTGTTACATTAATTATTACGTCATTACATTAATACATCTGGCTGAAATGACTGATGCCGTCGTTTCTCTTGGGAAAATGCGAAAGTGTTTATACCTGCCATCACAGAGCCGGGGAAAGATGAGATAAATCTAGGGCTGTCCTCAACTAATAGGACGACCTTACACCAAACGACTTTTCAAGCGATTCCACTGTCTATACTATAAATGGGAACATGATGCACTGATACCGAAAATACTGAGCACCCACGTGTGCCAGACTGCCAGTAGGCAATGGGATTGGTTATGTCTCTGTCAGTCCACGGAGCCGATCTCGGTTACGTGTCAGTTAAACTTTTCATCTCTAATCCTATCTGTATCTGTGAGAAATGGTGCTATCCTGAGTTGAAAGATAGCCTTCTTTACGGCTTCATTATCGAGTTAATAGGCGTGTGTGTTCGTGTCAGCCGCTGTCCATCTCCTAAGGTTCTGAAATGCAAACATTTTTTGACTACTTTTTTTTTTTTTTTAAAGGGCGCCTCTGAGTAGCCTGGCTCCGCCCTCCTACTTACTTCTGCTCAATTTTTATTTTGCTTCAGTACTCCGTCTGGGTTTGCGGTATAGTCTTGGGTTTTCTCTGGCCAAATCTTTACAGGCTAATGTACCAGAATCTGGGAGGACCAGGCTAATGTACCAGAGTCTGGTAGGACCAGGCTAATGTACCAGAGTCTGGTAGGACCAGGCTAATGTACCAGAGTCTGGTAGGACCAGGATAATGTACCATAGTCTGGGAGGAACAGGCTAATGTACCGGAGTCTGGTAGGACCAGGATAATGTACCAGAGTCTGGTAGGACCAGGCTAGTGTACCAGAGTCTGGTAGGACCAGGCTGATGGACCAGAGTCTGGTGGGACCAGGCTAATGGACCAGAGTCAGGTAGGACCAGGCTGATGGGCCAGAGTCAGGTAGGACCAGGCTGATGTACCATAGTCTGGTAGGACCAGGCTAGTGTACCAGAGTCTGGTAGGACCAGGCTAGTCTGTGAGCACCCACGGAGGAAAACATAAATCGGCGCCTATGCATGGGAATGAAACCCTGAGAGTCTTGCTAGAGTCGGGGGGGGGGGCCCCAATCTGTCTTTCTCCCATCTGGATGTTCAAACAAAATCAAACCTGTTTGATATCACAGCCCAGTCTCACGGCAGTTCGTGAAATGGTTACGTTATTGAATCTATTGATTCGTGAACAGGACATGATTATGTTGATTTTTTTCGTGTGGTGATCACAAATTTTAATTTAATGTATTTAAATGGGAAGCATATTTCGTAATCACAGCACGACTACGGTAGGGAGTAGTATGAAAAGCTGAAAATCCGTGCAGGGAGGTTGGTCGGGGGGGTGGATGGGTCAAACAACACAGGACTTTCACCTGGGAGACCAGGGATCACATCCGGTGAGTTGCAGTTCCTTTCCGTGCTATTCTCTTCCTAACCACAACCGTCCCGTTGTTGTGGCTGGCGTGTGGTGTTTAATTTCCCCATTGTGGCATTTCATAGAGCAGCCCAGTGTCATAGCATTTCATGAAATGGTAATGTTCGAAAATCGTGACCTGTTCACGAATCAATAAATCAAAAATAACGTGACCATTTCACAAACTGGTGTGAGACCGGGTTGGATATTATCCCAAGTTTGAAGTCTTGGCAGTGAAGTTAAATCAACCATCTTTAGTGCACCCATTGTCAACAAACAATGGGTGCACTAAAGAGGGAGAGTTCAATGATGATGTTCCTGCTATTACCAGATTACCAGATTATGTTCCTGCTATTACCAGATTACAGTGTTCCCATTTAAGTGTTGTAGGAGCCACATATTGTATATTGTTTATGGTCTCATTTATGTTATTTATTGATTATTATATTGTGCACTTAACTTGTAGGTTGGTGGGAGTTTTCATCGCGGTTTGCTTCATCTGTTCACCTGTTGGCTTTTTGGGCTTTGACAGAGAGGGGGTGAGCCTGGGAGTGAACGCTTTCAGTTGACCACCGCACTAAGACACTTATTTCAACTCACAAAGTAACGTTCCATTTGGTAACTGCAGTGCTAGTTGTATTTTACGAGCACGTCACGGTGTATCCCTCAGTGTTTAGTCCCTCGAGGCAGCATTTTGTTGGACTGTTTACAGCCGCAACAAGTGTTAAATGTTAGCCATTTAATTCCTAACTTGAAGGTCTAAATTCAGATTTGAACAGCTCTCCGCACTGCCAGCAATCAAACCCTCAGAGGCAGCTATACCTCGGTTGGTTGATCACCTTATCTAATATTGAATGAATACATTAGCTCCAAAGTTCTCTCTCTTGTAAATCTCAGAGGTTTAGTACCTTTTTTATTCTCTTAATATTCCACTCCCTGCTCTTCGACCCTCTTCTGCACCTTTTTTTATAGTGGCCCATGTAAGAAGCAGCATGTCAATTATCTCCCGCTAATTCCCTGAGCTGCAAAACAGTTTACACAACAGGCTTTGCCCATTTACTGAGGAATGAATTCATCCTTTTTTTAAATCAGTCAATTCTGAGCTGCTTCTTCTAAACCGCCCTCTGAGGGTTAGCGTTCCAAAAGTAAAGATCAATCAGACGGCAGTGATTCAGGGGCAAAGAGGTAAAGACGAGAGATGGAAAAGACCAAAAAAAGAACAAAGTGTAGGGGAGGAAGGGGAATTAAGCTGCTGAATATATGTGCAAACATAAAAGAGATCATTCAGGAAACAGGAGTCATGAAAAATTCTGTAAGTATACCCTCTCCACCCTCTGAGGTGTAAGTGCATCTTCTCAAATTCCCCTTTTTAGGGTATTTGCATATGACTGATCCCTGTGTATTTCACATCAAAGTGTTCAGAATAAACTCAGCTTTCTGTGTAGTGACGCCCACATTTTTTGTAGAGCAACGTGTAAAGAGATAATTTGGCGCTGGAGCTGAAACGTTGATGTTCCCTTTTCTGAAATTCCTCAAAATCTCTTTTTGAAAACAAACCTTAACTTATGATATGTTGTAGGCCTGGCAAACTCGATTTCTTTTAAGGATTTGGGTTATTCTGAGTCACTCACTAAACTGATCTGGGTTGTGTGAGTCACTTGACTCATTACATTACATTACATTACATGTAATTTAGCTGACGCTTTTATCCAAAGCGAATTACAATTGCTATATATCAGAGGTTGCATGCCTCTGGTAGCCTAGAAATCTAGACGCACCCTAACGGCAGCAAATGTAATTTGCAGCCATGGTCAGTCTAGCAACTCTCCGTTGGCTTGCGAGCTGGAAAAACCAAATTCTAGTCAGGCCAATCACGTTGTGTATAGAGTCGGTGGGCGGGGCTTAACATAATGACAGCAGAGTTGCGACGGTTCGGCGTGAATTCCCTACTACATGAAAACAAAGACGATGGCTGCTGCTGCTGGCGAAAAGCGGTCTTTGGAATCAGCTTTGGCCGCGACTCTGGAAGACTTGGAGTTCAGCTTTTCTTTGAGAAAAGAACAAAGAACGGCACTGAAGTCATTCTTAAAAAAAGAAGATGTGTTCGGAGTTTTGCGGTCCGGATACAGCAAAAGTTTAATCTATCAACTAACGTTGCTCTGGTTGGCTATGAGTGCAGAGGGAATTTGAAAGACAACCGTTTATCCCGCCCCTCGGATTGAGCCCTACTAATGGTGAGTTCCCAGACCCAACATCTGGATGTGGGTCTGGCTTATCAGGCTATGCCTGTGGAGCAACTAGTGGTCGAATCGAACCCAGATCCCCCACACCAAAGGCATGTGTTATATCCACTGTGCCATCACCTTCACGCGTCCCATGGTCTGCGAGCTTGCAATGTTTCCGGCTCTGAGTCTGCGGGTCGGGAAGTTCCTATAACCTGTCTCGCACCGTCTCTCTGCTCACTCAGTCGCTTGAGTTGACTTGTGGAGTTGTTGTTGCCTAAGAAATTGTAAGTTATAAAGCTTTTGTCAGCTAAGATGGCTAGGACTAGTAGTAGCTAATGTTGCAAGAGTTTGTATGCGGTGCTGTTATCATTTTACATTGAATTGTAGTAGGGCTCAACTGATCCGAGTTAATGATACTAGAGACTCGCAAGTCATGAGTTAATGTAAAGATCCGGTTTAAAGAACAGGTTTAATGTGTTGTACCAATTGTTTCGGGGCTTGAAATGAGTTCACCAAAGTCTGAAGTGAAATTTTGAGTGTCAAACATCGTTTGGATGTTCCGCTGCGTCTTTCGGTCTCTGACGGATCGCGGACATTCCTGTTAATCCAAAAAAATGTAAATTCTGTAGACTTACAGTATACTGTGTGTACCTTTTATGGTCATTTCTGTTAAAAAACACCTCTGAAAAAGTCATTACAGAAGATTCGTTCATATTAACACAGTATATTAGCCCATATTCCTGCAGACTTTTCTTTTCGCTTAATTGCCGCTTAATATTCACGTTCTGTGTGAACGTACTCGTGACAAAAACAACAGTTCGGAAAAAATGTATTGTCCTCCGAATGAATTAATTGTTGATCAAAAGAGGGGAGACTATTAAAGACTTATATATTCTTTTTTCAATGGAGCAGGTTTCATATCAGGACTACACCGGCAGCACACAACGAGCACAGTCACAAGAACTCAAAGACTAACTTAAGTTAAAATTAGCAATGACAACAACAGGGCCTGGGTGAAAGAAACAAGGTGATATTTGGGCCCATTTTTGTTTCACTGAGGCTGAGAAAAAATATCTGAATGCATCGCTTTATCAGAAGAGAAACTATGTGGCCATAAAACAGCTGATAAAAATACCCCAATCCTGAAGAGATGCATTAAGGCTCACCACAAACAAATTCTCAGTGTTTTATAATAGTTTTAATAAGAGTATTGGGCCCCAGGCCAGTTGTTGAACCGTGTCGGTCCAAAATAAATATGCAAATCCCAATGTTCCATATCTGGATGTATTCCTAAAATGGGTACTATCAGACCACTATACGTGACACTCCCTGCAAATATACACCTTGTGTTTTTAATCAGATAACGACAAGATGAAACCATTTGGAAAAAAATATGAACATTATTGGTTTCAGCCTGACTAGATTGACTGAAATGTTCAATTTAATCTGATGACTAAAATGTTTTCACTGACTAACCTAGTTTCATTTTACTTTGACTAAGATGAGACTAAAATGCCAAGACTCTAATCAACTAGACCAGGTGTCTGGCGATCTTAAAGTCAACCTGCTAGTCGCGTATTGCCAGATCCTCCTCCACCACCCTGCGGAGGAGGGTCTGGCTATACAGCATTCCTGGATAGGAGAAAAACGTGCTATGGTTTATTGACATTTCTTTAAAGTGCTCATATTCTGCTCATTTTCAGGTTCATAATCGTATTTAGAGGTTATATCAGAATAGGTTTACATGGTTTAATTTTCAAAAAATGCCATATTTTTGTTGTAGTACACATTGCTGCAGCTCCTCTTTTCACCCTGTGTTCAGGTCTTTGTTTTAGCTACAGAGTGAGACCTCTCACTGCTGTAACATCTTTGTTGGGAGTCGCACATGCTCAGTAGCTAGGTAAGGACTACTAGCCAGTCAGAAGCAGAGTATGAGGGCCCTGACAGTACCTAGGTAAGGACTACTAGCCAGTCAGAAGCAGAGTATGAGGGCCCTGACAGTACCTAGGTAAGGACTACTAGCCAGTCAGAAGCAGAGTATGAGGGCGTGCCCTGACAGTACCTAGGTAAGGACTACTAGCCAGTCAGAAGCAGAGTATGGGGGCGTGCCCTGACAGTACCTAGGTAAGGACTACTAGCCAGTCAGAAGCAGAGTATGAGGGCGTGCCATGCTAGCAGCTAGGCGAGCATTATAACGTGTGTTACAAAGTTACCACGTTTGTCTCTGAAGTAAAGGCTGGACTACAATAGAGCTGTTTGGAGCAGTTGGTGAACAGTGTCTTCTGTTGGAGATGGTAAGTCCCTTTGGGGTGGACTTTGGGCTTTTTCACTTTGTAAAACTATTACATGCACAAAAAAGATATATGACACAATAAATGAAAGGGGAAAAGCCAAAAAGCATAATATGAGCACTTTCAACCAATCACAATTGTCTTGGGCGGGGCTAAGCTCCGGACGGAGCCAGGGTGCCTCTGCTAAATAGCCTCAGGAAGGAACTTGTTTTGGGGAACATGTGTACGTTCAAAAGTAGTTTTAGTAGTGCAACAGAAAACTCAGATTGGACAGATAGTCTAGCTAGCTGTCTGGATTTACCCTGCAGAGATCTGAGGAGCAGTTAACCATAGTCCTCACACATCCACCGGAGGTTAGAACGCCAACACAAAGAAAGAGGAAGGGGATGGACATCCAGCTGAAAAGAGGGACATCCGGTGGAATTTCTGGTGGCACCTTAAAAACGTTGTCGATATAGTGTAACCTGCACAGTGCTCGAGTCCTCATATGTCTTTAAACAACGTTATACAAATTTAAATAATTGATCCAGGGATTTACATATGACTGCTGTGAGCCCATCTATTCTGCATGGCACGCCTCCTCCTGGTCTCCGTAATTTGCTTTTAATTAGCAAAAAGAAAATGAATGGATGCTTCCTCGTCAATTGAACTCAGGGGCTCAAATGGCCCCTGTTCACCCCTCATTGGGCTAAACCCTCCAACAGCATTAAACTGGTCTGAAAGCCACTTAGTGAACCCCTGATGTTGCTTTATACTTATTCAAGGCTGCACAGGGCAAGACAAATTGTTGTTACACAATGGCTCATTGGCTCTCTGTTGGAAGCAATAAAATGAAAAGGTTCCTTTGTTTGACTCAGAGCCTTTTGAAAGCACTTTAGTTGGACCTTAACTCAGGAGTTTTTGACAAACATATTGTGAAAAGGGCAGAAAGGACTAATCAGTGCTACTATTCAAAGATCTCAAAACACACTTATGTCTTGGATTCAATAAATGGGCTGAAATAGTTAAACAAAATGGCCATTTTAAAAGTGTTATGAACATATGCATCTTGCGTCTGTCTCTGTTTTGTCTTTATTAACCTCCATATTTATTAATGTGTGCGAGGACATGGTGTCTATATTGTAGCCGTTAATAAGGCGTGCAGCAGGCCTGTGTGTTTTGGAGTCATATTGTGTGGACACCTGCTGCCTCCATATGTGGTCTGCCGATGTCCTCTCGCTCTCTCATTCTGATGTCTCTGTTAAGTTGTTTTCCACTTGGCTGCTGATGTCAGGAAGGGAGGCGAGGTCGCAGGGTCTGTTCCTCCATGGTAACACAAAGCTCTTTGATACCGACTGCTGCCAAAAATCTCTGCGGTTTATTCCACCCATCAATTTATCCATCCATCCTTCCATCCATCCATCCACCCATCCATTTATCCTTCTATTCATCCACCCATCCATTTATCCATCCATCCATTTATCCCACCCATCCATTTATCCTTCCATCCATCCACCCATCCATTTATCCTTCCATCCATCCACCCATCCATTTATCCAGTGTATGCCTCTTTGTACTGCCGTTCTAACTTCCAGGTTTTTTTGTAGCTAAATGTCATTTGAGTATTAGATGGAGGCTCAACGAGCCTCCATCTAATACTCTGCCATATCCACCAGCTGAGTGTTTGTTACATAGAAATAAAATGTAGTATGGATCATTGTATTTCTATAGTTTGTAGCTAACCAGCCTCTGGAGACTCGACCAGCTGACTTCTCTATTGGCTGTTGAAACAGATGACGTCTCTTACGTTCTAAAACCAGCCTCTGGAGACTCGACCAGCTGACTTCTCTATTGGCTGTTGAAACAGGAGACGACTCTTACGTTCTAAAACCAGCCTCTGGAGACTCGACCAGCTGACTTCTCTATTGGCTGTTGAAACAGGAGACGTCTCTTACATTCTAAAACCAGCCTCTGGAGACTCCACCAGCTGACTTCTCTATTGGCTGTTGAAACAGGAGACGACTCTTACGTTCTAAAACCAGCCTCTGGAGACTCCACTAGCAGAGTCCCAGCGACACCATCAGCTGGTTAGAGTTGAGCTGAGACTGGCTGTTTCAGACCTCGGAAACTTTTCCTGCACAATCTTTGGTCTGAAATTGTCTTTAGAGTTATACTGCTGGCCCTTGTTTTCAAAGGAATGTCAGCTAAATGTCAATGTAAATAGATTCCAATCCCTCTGTTCATGTCTTGATATGAAAGTCTTGCTGGGATCAGAAGTGGCAGTGAAATGCCAACGTTTTTCTTTCAGAGAGCCGGAGAATCCGAGAGTTTGAGGTCTATCGGCAAATGAGTCTCCAACTGGTAGTGATATGAAAAGATGAGCTTCTCTCAGGACCCTTTATTTACTCTGTTGCCCATTATAACATTGAAACAGACTACTTACCCTCTTGCATAAAGCAATGTTTTAAAGATCTGTGTCAAAGTGTAATTTTCAGGCTTTTATTAAATGATTTTGGCTTTGAGACCTTGACAGATTTAGCGCCTTTTGGAAGTAGCTGTACTTTTATTTCAACATGGCACACGGGTTAATCAAAAGTGACTCAGTCCAAGGTTAACTTCACCTCTTAGAGAAAACCTCACGTGGATATTTTCATTGGTACAGCAGCTATTCTTTGCTGCTTTCACCTTGATTTTCAGACTTGACAAGATAGAGGTAAGTCGAGGAAAGCATGAGTGTTTCTTCTTGCAAGTTCTAGTGAAATATAGGGGTGAATCATCCTCATGCAAAAATAGCATATTGTCTATTTCGAGACCTTCCAAACGTTCACACATCATGTTTTCAGGGGAGCTCATGTTTGATTAAGAGGAGCCAAGGTCCCCTGTAGTTGACGCCCTGTCTTTACAAACATAAATGACTTATTCTCAGATGGAATTAAAAAGGTAGTCAAGGTTTCCAATCTCTGGCGGAGCGTCCCAAATCCTCTCCTGGGTGAACGGACGAAGTTCACAGACGGTGTGACGCAGATTCAGAAGGACATGATGACGAAAGGGAACAGGAATAGAATGAGGAAGCACAGAGAGATGGCAAGACTGCTTTCATGCCTGGTTGCTCTCTCATCCTATCTCTTCTTATTTATTCAGTGGCAGTGATACCAACGACAGACAGACAGACAGACAGACTGACAGACAGACACAGACACACACACACACCTTAAAAGACACTGGGGCATTTACAAGTTAATGTGTGCCTCTGTATTGTTGCAGCAGCTTTGGTGTTGGCTCCACTTTGACCTCTTTTCTCTTCAGTTAAATCTTCAGAAGATATTTTCAGGCCTCGAAAGCTTTTTTTTCTTTTCGCTTTTTTTATCACTTTTTTTGACGTTTCGATGGAGAATAAGTTTCTTGTAAAAATACAGTAATTTTCCACACTTTAAAATGGTTTGTAGCTTTAATTTTACATGAAATCTTGTGTATTTTTTGGCTTTTTAAAAAGTTTACTGTCACAGACAGACAGACAGACACACATACAGACAGACAGACAGACAGACAGACAGACACACATACAGACAGACAGACAGACACAAAGATATACACAGACACACACAGACACACAGACACACACACATGCAGACAGACAGACAGACACAAATATATACACAGACACACACAGACACACAGACACACACACATACAGACAGACAGACAGACACAAAGATATACACAGACACACACACACACACAGACACACTGAACACACACACACACACAGACACACTGAACACACACACACACACACACACACACACACACTGAACCCACAGACACACATACACACACAGACACACATACACACACTCACACGCACAGGCAGACAGACAGACAGATAGACAGACAGACAGGCAGGCACACACAGAGAGACACACATATTGACACAGACACACACACACACACACACACACACACACACACACCTTAAAAGACTCTGGTCTGGACACTGGGACATTTACAAGTTAATGTGTGCCTCTGTATTGTTGCAGCAGCTTTGGTGTTGGCTCCACTTTGACCTCTTTTCTCTTCAGCTAAACCTTCAGCTCATATATTTAGGCCTTTAAAATGATGGCGTGTTAGCAGCTTCTTGCCTCAAAGGAGCAACACTGACGTAGCTTTACAGAGAACAGACCTTTATTCCCATGGTGAAATCAGTGAATGGTTCGTCCGAGCTCACTCGGCCGGTTAATTTTTGCTGTTTGCACCCCGGGGACGGCCCGCCGCTTTTAACCTCTCATGACAGGCCACCAAAATAAAATATTTTTGGCCAGCGGAAGATTTCCTTTTTTACACGAGCATTTTGACTTGTTAACTAGAGCAAGAGGACAAATGGACTGTCTGCTGGCCACGTTTGTTAAGAGATCCTAAACTTTGTATTCCTTCTACTGGATGGTTAACTGTGTGGTTATTCTTATATTTTTATTCATGCACTTTCCACACTACAGGTTAGTCGGTGAAATGTAAAGTTTTCTTAGTGTCACGGCGTAACCACAACCCTGCGAAAAACATAATACTATTATTATAGGCAGTATAGGCAAACGCTAGGGGCACTTGCAGTGTAAATGAGTAAAGAAAAGTCAAAGATTATAAGCAAAGAAACCGGCAAAAACATCGGGGGAAAAAATGTCAAAAGTGTAGACAAAAAAGACAAAAATTACACAAAAACGACACAAAATGTTGCAAAAACGTTGGAGAAATGACAAAAACGTTGAAAATAGTAACAAAAACTGCGTACAAAGCGACAAAAAACGTTGTACATGTAATTCTGCATTCATGGACCCGTCTGCACTTAATTCTCCGCCTTTTAAACTTAACTCGACTCTCTGATTTGAGGATGGTGGCCTGATACTCTGCAGCTCTGTCTCTGTCTTACCATTTGTCTCTCCATATTTGTGTCTCTGTCTTACCATTTGTCTCTCCATATTTGTGTCTCAGTCACCATCTCTCTCCCATCTCATCTCCTCCTGTCACTTGTTCTCCTCTTTGTGTTTTTTTTAAAAGAGACCTTGTGCTATGAAGAGCATTGGAAGTCTCTCTCTGTCTCTGATTGGCTGCTCTGATGCTGTAATGTGATGTGATGAGAGAGGAGAGCCTTGTAAAGCTGGATGTTGCACACTCGCTCTCCTGCTGTGTGTGTGTCTGTCTGTCTGTCTGTCTGTCTGTGTGTGTGTGTGTGTGTGTGTGTGTGTGAGTCTGCCTGTCTGTGTCAGCCATCAAACAAGTGGGCGAGTATGTGTATATATGTACAGAGTGCGTAGTGTTGTGGTGATGGCGCAGTGGGTTTGATTCCCACTGCCGTATATCAACCAATGTGTCCCTGAGCAAGGCACTTAACCCCTAGTTGCTCCAGAGCCGTGAGACCTCTGACATATATAGCAATTGTAAGTCGCTTTGGATAAAAGCGTCAGCTAAATGACATGTAATGTGTGTACGCACATGTGTATGTGTGTGTGTGTCTTTGCATACATGTATGTAAACGTTCCTGTTCTACCTATCCTGCATAGCGAAAAAAGCAAAAACTAATGATTCACTGAACTCTCCATATGCTGGTCTTTTCACGCTCTAGACTTATTATAACTAATTGATGCCAAGTCCTTCAGCCCGTCAATCCGCATGCAGCGTGTGCAGTTTCATGGAGTTTAACTATCGTCTTTATTCAAGAGCATGGTTTTCCAATTTGAGAGCATGTCTTACATGCTGATTTCCCATTCCGGCTTTGTAAGAGCCGAGGGCAGAGGATTCCCGAGCGCACAGAAGCAGCCTGAGTGCGAGGACAATGGCCGAAGCAGAGAGCAGAAAATATTGTCCAAGCAACAACATATCCAAGGCTAGCCTGGATCCGCCATCCTACGTACTTCTGCTCAATTTTCATTTCCCTTCAGTACTACGTCTGGGTTTGCGGTATATTCTTGTGCCAGTCTTTACCGGTCCAATCAGCGAACAGAGGGAGTGGCTGAGAACGATGACGTTGAGGCTGTGCGCTAGTTTGAGTTGTAGTTCCGTAATGGCGGCAGAGAAAGATGCGAGCGAAGCCATTGGGTCCGTTGTGGCAACTCTGCTGAATGTCCAGAAGTTAAAGCCAGAGCAAGAACAATCTTTGCTGAGTTGTGTTGGTGGCCATGATGTTGTGGCCTTCCTCCCCACGGGGTTCGGGAACAGTTTGATTTTCCAGCTCGCTCCGTTAGTGGTGAAGGAGTTGGCTATGGCTAACGCTAGCGATGCTAAGCCGACGTCACGACCAAACGTTAGCGATTGGTTATGGAAGATCCAGAGTGGATCTGGGCAGATCCAATAGTTTTAAACTTCAACAGAGTACCCGCCTTCAAGGAAGTTAACACTTGTCAATGGAGAGGCCAGACTCTCTGGACCAATGAAATGGACCAGAGTCTGGTAGGACCAGGCTAATGTACCAGAGTCTGGTAGGACCAGGCTAATGTACCAGAGTCTGGTAGGACCAGCTAATGTACCAGAGTCTGGTAGGACCAGGCTAATGTACCAGAGTCTGGTAGGACCAGGCTAGTGTACCAGAGTCTGGTAGGACCAGGCTAGTGTACCAGAGTCTGGTAGGACCAGGCTAATGGACCAGAGTCTGGTAGGACCAGGCTAGTGGACCAGAGTCTGGTAGGACCAGGCTAATGGACCAGAGTCTGGTAGGACCAGGCTATAGCATCCGAGCATGTAGTTTGAGCAGAAGATCAAATCTAAACTCCATTCTCCACCAGGCGCATTTGTGCTGCATTCTGGCACATACAGTATCTCACAAAAGTGAGTACAGCCCTCACATTATAGTAAATATTTCATTATATCTTTTAATTGGACAACACTGAAAAAATTACACTTTGCTCCAATGTAAAGTATGAAGTGTACAGCTTGTATAACAGTGTAAATGTGCTGTCCCCTCAAAATAACTCAACACACAGCCATTAATGTCTAAACCGCTGGCAACAAAAGTAAGTACACCCGTATGTTAGATTCCCATAGAGGCAGGCAGACTTTTATTGGCATGGTTTTATTTCAGTTAGCCTGATAGCTGGTTTGATTTACATTGAGAGATGATGTTATGGAAAGTACCCCATGCCAATCTCTAGGTATGGTGAAGGGGATGTGATGATGGGGGGGTATGGTGAAGGGGATGTGATGATGTGGGGGTATGGTGAAGGGGATGTGATGATGTGGGGGTATGGTGAAGGGGATGTGATGATGTGGGGGTATGGTGAAGGGGATGTGATGATGTGGGGGTACGGTGAAGGGGATGTGATGATGTGGGGGGTATGGTGAAGGGGATGTGATGATGTGGGGGTATGGTGAAGGGGATGTGATGATGTGGGGGTATGGTGAAGGGGATGGGATGATGTGGGGGTATGGTGAAGGGGATGTGATGATGGGGGGGCCAAGGGAACTTAATCAGGATGCATAGTATCCTGGATCCATGAAATAACTGGCCTTTCAAAATAAAAGTCTGCCTGCCTCTATGGGAATCTAACATAGGGGTGGACTCACTTTTGTTGCCAGCGGTTTAGACATTAATGGCTGTGTGTTGAGTTATTTTGAGGGGACAGCACATTTACACTGTTATACAAGCTGTACACTTCATACTTCACATTGTAGCAAAGTGTAATTTCTTCAGTGTTGTCCCATTAAAAGATATAATTAAATATTTACTAAAATGTGAGGGGTGTACTCACATTTGTGAGATACTGTATGTACTGAACAAAATTATAAACGCAACACTTTTGTTTTTGCCCCCATTTTTCATGAGCTGAACTCAAAGATCTACGACTTTTTCTACGTACACAAAAGGCCGATTTCTCTCAAATATTGTTCACAAATCTGTCTAAATCTGTGTTAGTGAGCACTTCTCCTTTGTCGAGATAATCCATCTACCTCACAGGTGTGGCATATCAAGATGCTGATTAGACAGCAGGATTATTGCACAGGTGTCCCTTAGGCTGACCACAATAAAATGCCACACAATTTGATTTAAACAACGGAGTATTCTGCCTAATAAAACGGAGAGATATAACTTTTCTATTATGTAATGCAGAAACAATGAACACAAATACCCAACTGATGGGGTCAGTGATGGCATATCAGATCCTATATATATATATATATATATATATATATATATATAATATAACAAATTTTCTTCTTTACGCCTCTCTCCCTTACTGATTACCTCGTGTTGTTCTCATTTCCTCCCTGCCATTTGAAGAGCAGCTCGCTGCCGTTCACTCATTTAGAAAATCGTTGTTGTCTTCTTGTGTCATTCGGATAAAGAAGTCAAATCCTTTTCGCTCTTTTGTCTGCAAAGTGGGACATGTTCAGCTGTCAATTTTGCCAAGCGACACCTGCGTTCCTCTTCAATCAGAATGACTCGGCTTCTCACTTCTCATTTCCATAACCCTCCCTTGCTTCCTGCTCGCACAAATTGACGCTCTGTGATTGGTCCGGACAGGGAGGCGGATCGAACCAGATCTCTGCAGACGCTTCAAATAGACGCTTCAAATCCTCCGGAGAGCAGAGCCGAGGTTTCTGGAAAGATTTAGAGGTGTGAACATGAAACCGATTGAGCTGAAGGCTAATGGGACATTGGATTGGACTTGATCCTCCCCATTTATTTCCCAAACAAACAGTGTTTTGAGCAGCTGATTATTTTGGTGGCCCAGCACATGTATTTGCATGATGACCCTGAAAAACACTCTGAAAGTAATCTCCCCTCCTCGGAGACGGTGGACTCCCCGAGCTGCCTGTTTTAGGTTGTACTGATGATAACCGCAGCAGCAGTAGCAGGCTCTTACAGAAACAGCAGAAAGGGCCGATAGATGGAGCGTTTTCTGCTTCAGTTTATTTGTGTAAATGAACATAAAGCTCAAAGCTGAACAGAATACAGAATAACCAATCAATGCAAGACAAATCACTCCGGCTTCTGTCCATTAATTCCACAGTAGCGATCGTTGTAGGAACAGGCCCGGAGCTGCTCGTCTCCTCTGTAGTAGTTTGCGTTCTCTCAGGAGGCCACAGTTCTGCTGTTGTAAAGGCCCACAATCCTTCATTATAGACCGTTTCTTTGTGATCACACTGCGACAGTGCTGTGTAGAAACATAGAGCCCCCAGGTCCCTGCTGCTGCTGTATTGGCCTTTCATATCCAAGACACTAAAGCACGATGTGTCTTTTCACTTCACATTGCAGTGACGTCTGTTACTCTCTAATGGACCAAGCAGTCCTCCAAATTATACGATGATATGCATCGTTGGTTGCCTACCCTCTAATACCACTAGGCATGCACCGAATCCAGATTTTTTGGGGTATGGCCGAATCCTGAATCCACTGGTTGAGATTCTGCTGAGTCCTCCTCCCATCCTCAGTCCATGAACTCAGTCAACACATTAATGAAGTCAGCAGGGACTGTCCTTCCTTTGCCGTACCTGAAGTTGCTCCATTCTGGCTGCTGTCTGTAGATTCCTTCATCACAACTCGTATTCTTCCAGATGTTTGATACCAGATGTTGTAACAGCGGTGATGTTGTGTATTGTTTAGGGTCCTCGCCACCACCAGACTAATCAGCATTGCAGATTGAACATGTAGCTGGACTTGAACGGCCTTCTTTTGACTGAAAGTGCTGCCAAACATCACTTTTTCTGCTCACCAGTTCCATTTCCACTTCCTCACAGCCTGCTGCATTGAACGCTCCACCTACGTTAACACCTTCCCGTAATCAACGGCGCTGTCATTACGGCGACCAGCGTAGTGCGCGGATTGCTAGCGTAGGGGTCCGTGGGAAAAAATTCTAATGTTCTGCAGAAACCCAACCCCGTCAAAAAGCCCAATATTCAGCCCAATCAGAAGCTGGATCCTGGATTTGGTGCATCCCTGATTGTCATATCTAAATACTTCTTAATTGTTCTCATTTTGCTGAGTGACCTGTTACGGACTCCCTGCAGCGGGGGGTCAAACTCAACCTCCCTAAGGGCCATACTAGAAAATGAGAATCATATCAAGGGCCAGACATAGAGTTCATTGCTTTTGCGTCATGGGAAAAGTCAAATATTTGACTATATGATTGCATGTCTCATATAGGCTTCTCACTTACAGTTTGGTCGACAAAAATGACAAAAATGTTTGGAAAAAGCGTCAAAAAACGTGAATAGTGACAATAAGGGGCCAGAATTGGCCAGCGGGCCTTGAGTTTGAGACGTGTGCCCTGAAGGAACCCCTGATAGTCATAAAAAGGAATATTCAGCCCAATCAGAAGCTGAATCCTGGATTCGGTGCATCCCTGAATACGACCCACTGGAGTCAACACTGCAGTGTTTGATAAATTAGCCCCTAGCGGTGGCAGGAAATTCGACCTCAGAGAACGTAAAGCCTGCAGTTTTGAACATAAAGGTCGCGATTTTAAACACGTCATTAACGTTGTGAAACGGTTTGCAGTTTGGTTAGGTTCAGGCACCACAACTAATTAATTGAGTTGATAAAAAGATGGTGGTTTGGGTTCAAATCAGACGTGACTTCACTTCCTGAAGGCTAAGCACGTGACGCTGAATGTGACGTTCTTAAAGTTAAAATCAAACTCTCTTTACTTTTATTTTTAACGGGACTCAAACCCAATCGTGAATCTAGGCTGTAATTGCTGCTTGAACATACGACGTCTGGGAGCGTTTTTTTGGAGGACGATAGTCTCGATGGAGGGAACGCAGCTTCATAATTCATAATCAAAGTTCCCAACATTTTTGGTCTGAGGTCCACCCACAACCCTTTCGGATGAACTCACGTCCACTTTCGTCAACTCCCAATTTATGTTCGAAATGTTTAACCATATGGGAGCAGGAAGTAGTTTTGAAAGTCAGAAATGACAGAGATTTCTCTCAGGAGACCATCTGAAGATGAGGTCTTTGATACGATCTGCTCCCATTGTGCTTTGCACTCCAGAAGGCAAGGCAACGAATTATCTTAAACTGGAGAAAATATGTGTTTATGTTTATGGATGATGGGCCTAACATCATAGAGCAGCCTCTAACCCAATCAGAAAGCTGCTAACTGAATGCTACGCTGCTACTGTATTTGCTGAAGATAATCAGCGTCAGAACCACAGACTGTATAAGATTGCGCTGTACAAAATTGAAGCCAAAATCTCCCAGATACAGGCCGCGGAATCAAAGTCCCGCCCATACACCGGCCCAACCAATCATGAGTCAATCCCGGCTGTCAATCCTGACATTTCATCCCATTTAAATATCATCAAAATAACCAATAAAAACCAAACTGATCAGAAAAATGAACACTTGAACATCAGCGTGATCAGAACTACCTAAAAAACTTAGTCCATTTGCGTATTTTGCCAAATAAAATTTCCCCTACAGATCGCACATTGGTACCACTTGGAAATGTGTTCTTTGTGACTTCTGATGCATTTCAACAACAAGTTTTGTGTCCTTGGTTCTGAACTTCTTTGTTGGCATTCAGCAGGCACCCATTCAAAACACCAATGTGAAAAACTGACCTTTACTGAATAAAGATGACTCACAGATTCAACAGTTACTGTAGGTATAATGTTTTTGCTTTTATTCCCACAGTCATTGTCTAAAAGGACATAACTGTTTCGTATTTGTTGAAATGAAAGTGCACCGTCCTGTGTGCTGAATGCAACCGGAGCATGAATGGATATTGATGGAAAGCGTGGGCAGGCAGTGAGGATTATAACTGATATTGGTGTGTGAGCAGAGCTCCCTGTGGGCATTAAAAGTTATCAGTCAGTTCCAGTTGGAGACCAGCGAGTGTAACCGTTGTCATATCAGCCGTCTAGAAGCTGCAGACGATGTTTTGTACGGAAGAGTAACTTTGCCAACGATTCTGCATTTTTCAGCACTTTCAAACACCTGAACAGAAGTACCTGAGGTTTCCCCTCAACAGTCCCGCTCTCTCTTTTTGGGCTTTTTTATTTGAACATGCATGCATACGCACAGAAACCATCACAAATGCACTTTGGTCTTTCTAGAAATCATCAATTGTGATCAAAGACTGTAAAAATAATGGACAAAACTTACAGGGTTTAAAAAAATGTAAAGCCAATGTGGCTCCAAAAAGAAGTCTATGAGAAAATGAGACTTCTTCTCAATTTCATAATGAGTTTATGGTTTTAAGTCTTCTTCAACAGAGCATGATGTTCATTTAGGACCTGTCAATCAGGACAGAGGCTTAGCGATGCTAACCCTGCTAACACTGTGGACATTAAAATATACCTCAACTTGTTTTTGGCTGTCTTAAACTTTGACCCTCTCACTGTGTGTTTTCACTCTAGCAAAGTTAACTGGAACATTTTGGTCGCCTAAACATGTCTTGTTCTGCCAACCAGCTAGCTACCGCTAGCGTTAGCTGGTAACGTAAAGGAAAGTTTGCAGATTTTCAGTGACACGTGGGAGAAGAAGCCCGGTCTCCTGGGTGAAAGTCCTGTGTAGTTTGACCCATCCGCCCCCCCGACCTGCCTCCTTACACAGATTTTCGGTCTGTAATACTACTCTCTACTGTTGTCTCTCTACTGTTGTCTCTCTACATACTACTCTCTACTGCTGTCTCTCTACATGCTACTCTCTACATACTACTCTCTACTGTTGTCTCTCTACTGTTGTCTCTCTACATACTACTCTCTACTGCTGTCTCTCTACATGCTACTCTCTACTGCTGTCTCTCTACATGCTACTCTCTACTGCTGTCTCTCTACATGCTACTCTCTACATACTACTCTCTACTGCTGTCTCTCTACATGCTACTCTCTACCGTCGTCTCTCTACATGCTCTACATACTACTCTCTACTGCTGTCTCTCTACATACTACTCTCTACTGCTGTCTCTCTACATACTACTCTCTACCGTCGTCTCTCTACATACTACTCTTTACTGCTGTCTCTCTACATACTACTCTCTACCGTCGTCTCTCTACATGCTACTCTCTACCGTCGTCTCTCTACATGCTCTACATACTACTCCTTACTTCGAAAAGATGGTGGGTGGGGTTATAAAATGTACGTTTCAGTGACACGCGGGACAAGATTGGGACATGAACCCCGGTCTCCTGGGTGGAAGTCCTGCCCCGCCCCCACCCCCAACTAACCTCCTTACGCTGGTTTTCGGACTTTCGTACTGCTCTCTAATGTTGTCCCTCTTAATACTACGTCATCTTACAGCGCCGCGGAGCTGCTGCTCTTCCTGGTGCGTTCCGTACAGACACTAAAGGACACAGAGACACTGAGAAGCATCAATATTTTACGAGTTGGGAGTGGGAAAGGGTTGTCCTTGCCGACAAAAAACTCAACTGTGGACAGAAACCGTGAGGAGATGGGGTGAGTCATGCGATGGTAGCGTGCAGGCCGATCGCTGCTGAGCCCTGAAGTCAGGCAGGTCACGGGGCTTCATAAAAACTCTCTTTGAGCTCCAGTTCCAGATCCGCTGTCTGCTATTCTGAGTTAATGTTCAGCAGACCGACTCACCGAGTGAGATTAAGACGCGCCCGCACACCGTGAAGGGGAAAGTGGACAGTAAGACAGAGCTGAGAGGGCGACTTTCTCTCTCTTGATCTGAGCTTTAGGGACATTTTACAGGAGCAGCTTCACTAACGTGAAATAATACAAATATAATGTGTATTATTTCACATGTTAGTGAAGATGGGATGGATCGCAAAGGTTTTGGATCCATCCCATCTGAGCGTTGTCCCCCCCAAAAAAAAAACCACGCTGTATATTAATAATATAATGATATATACTTAAAATAATTGTGTAAGTAGTGAAACAATACAAACGCAAACAGGGCAAAAGAAAAATGCGTTCCCCCTTTACTGTATGTCACACAAGATAAGATAAGATATACTTTATTGTCCCTGAAGGGAAATTAGTTTTGTCCGTTCTGCAGCTTTACAAAGACAACACAAAATACAGAAAACACGCATATCTGAACACATACTCTCATGCAACACAGAACATGTTCTCATATACATTAGACAGGTACCTATATAGTAATACTCTCATATACATTAGACAGGTACCTATATAGTAATGCTCTCATATACATTAGACAGGTACCTATATAGTAATGTTCTCATATACATTAGACAGGTACCTATATAGTAATACTCTCATATACATTAGACAGGTACCTATATAGTAATGCTCTCATATACATTAGACAGGTACCTATATAGAAATACTCTCATATGCATTAGACAGGTACCTATATAGTAATACTCTCATATACATTAGACAGGTACCTATATAGTAATGTTCTCATATACATTAGACAGGTACCTATATAGTAAGCATATTAACTCCTCCTTTCAGTGGCAGTTTTTAATTGAACAACCCTGTCGGTTGCATTCTCCGCAATAAGTGTAGCACAGCCCTTGCACAAAGAGATATTGCACAACTAACATATTACCCAACCCCAATAGACTACGTATTGCACAAATGACACATTTCCACATAACCTATGCAGTATACAATGGCATATTGAACAATCCAACAGCCCATGTATTGCACCACTAACATATTGCATAACCCCAATAATCTTCTTATTGCACAATGACATATTGCACAACCCAGGCAGCGTACATGATAGCTACACACCCAGTCCAGCCGGTGGGAACGAAGAAACCTAATTCATTCAGTAGTTGTGAAACTGCAGTAAGTAGGTTTTAAACAAAACAATTAAACACAAAAAAAAAATTCTCATCACACACTCGACAACCATTTTAACTCCAGAGCTCGCTTTCTACGTCCACGTGTTCCACCAAAACAAGTTCCTTCCTGAGACTATTTTGCAGGGGCACCGTGGCTCCGTCCGGAGCTTAGCTCCGTCCAAGACGATTGTGCACCGTCAGACACCGCCTACCAAGAGCCTGGGTCTGTCCGAGGTTTCTTCCTAAAAGGGAGTTTCTCCTCGCCACTGTTGCATTAGCCACTGCTAATGCTTGCTCTTGGGGGAATTACTAGAATAGTTGGGGCTCTGTAAATTATAGAGTGTGGTCTAGACCGACTCTATCTGTAAAGTGTCTCGAGATAACTCTTGTTATGATTAGATAATATAAATAAAATTGAATTAAATTGAATTTAAATTGTGATTGGTTTAAAGAAATGCCAAAAAACCAGAGCACGTTTTTATCCCATCCAGGAATGCTGTGTGGACCAGCCAGATCTTCCTCTGTAAAAAAAAGTTCCCAAAAAACATTGAAAAAGGGACAAAAACGTTAGAATAAACGACAGAAACAGCTGAAATTGTGCCTTTAGGGCACCAAAATGGTTAGGGCCGGCTTTGAGTAAACGCGCTAGGTCGGGACTATTGCCGTCCCTTTAGCGCTATAAGTAAACGCGCTAGGTCGGGACTATTGCCGTCCCTTTAGCGCTATAAGTAAACACGCTTGGTCGGGACTATTGCCGTCCCTTTAGCGCTTTAAGTAAACGCGCTTAGTCGGGACTATTGCCGTCCCTTTAGCGCTATTAGTAAACGCGCTTGGTCGGGACTATTGCCGTCCCTTTAGCGCTTTAAGTAAACGCGCTTAGTCGGGACTATTGCCGTCCCTTTAGCGCTATAAGTAAACGCGCTTGGTCGGGACTATCGCCGTCCCTTTAGCGCTATAAGTAAACGCGCTTGGTCGGGACTATTGCCGTCCCTTTAGCGCTATAAGTAAACGCGCTTGGTCGGGACTATCGCGTCCCTTTAGCGCTATAAGTAAACGCGCTTGGTCGGGACTATTGCCGTCCCTTTAGCGCTATAAGTAAACGCGCTTGGTCGGGACTATCGCGTCCCTTTAGCGCTATAAGTAAACGCGCTTGGTCGGGACTATCGCCGTCCCTTTAGCGCTGTAAGTAAACACGCTTGGTCGGGACTATTGCCGTCCCTTTAGCGCTATGAGTAAACGCGCTTGGTCGGGACTATCGCGTCCCTTTAGCGCTATAAGTAAACGCGCTTGGTCGGGACTATCGCCGTCCCTTTAGCGCTATAAGTAAACGCGCTTGGTCGGGACTATTGCCGTCCCTTTAGCGCTATAAGTAAACGCGCTTGGTCGGGACTATCGCGTCCCTTTAGCGCTATAAGTAAACGCGCTTGGTCGGGACTATTGCCGTCCCTTTAGCGCTATAAGTAAACACGCTTGGTCGGGACTATCGCCGTCCCTTTAGCGCTGTAAGTAAACGCGCTTGGTCGGGACTATCGCCGTCCCTTTAGCACTATAAGTAAACACGCTTGGTCGGGACTATCGCCGTCCCTTTAGCGCTATAAGTAAACACGCTTGGTCGGGACTATCGCCGTCCCTTTAGCGCTGTAAGTAAACGCGCTTGGTCAGGACTATCGCCGTCCCTTTAGCGCTTTAAGTAAACGTGTAATATAGTACGTATAAATAGTTCGGAATGAGAACGGGTTGCTCTAGTAGGGCTGAAGATCTAAGAAGATTTCTCTCCGTCCAATGATTGTGTTTTCTCTCCGTCTCGTTGTAGCCGTGTGAGTTTTGGCT
>CM042334.1:1983724-2018724 GCA_023566125.1 Zingel zingel | reverse complement strand
CACTTCCCGCTGCCTCAAGATAGCAATACGCCCAGAATGCACCTGAACACACCTCCCTGTAAGACCAGCACGCCCAGAATGCACCTGAACACACCTCCCTGTAAGACCAGCACGCCCAGAATGCATCTGAACACACCTCCCTGTAAGACCAGCACGCCCAGAATGCACCTGAACACACCTCCCTGTAAGACCAGCACGCCCAGAATGCACCTGAACACACCTCCCTGTAAGACCACCCATGGGCCACAGATGGGTACAGGCGCATTTGCTATTTAAACGACGTGGGCGCTGGACGAGAAACTGAGAACTGTGTCGGTCTTAAACTAGCAAAGACACTTGCGTCAGGCTTTGCGCTGCTCCAGGTGCAGGATAGGGCCCTTTGTCTCCGTCTGCTTCTGGTCCATCTGTCAGGGATGTACATGAATGTTGACGTAGTACAGGCTTTCATTACACGTCCTTACACAACCTATTCTCATGAACGTATTCGTTTAAGGGTCTTTACAGTAACATTTTGCTGAGGAAAGGTGACTGTGAGCCGGGTACAGACAATCCTGTCAGCAGACGATGACTAAAGGTGACCGTAATGCGGCGACGTCAGTTAAGTTTAGACATCAAAACGACTAGTTAAGATCAGAAAAAAAGATTGTGATTTGGGTTAAAACACCGGTCCCCTTTGACGTGCGGTGTGACAGTTACCGAGGCTTCGTATCACTTTTTCTTTAAAAGCCAACTCCCTTTATACCTTCCCCTCAATAACCCCCTATTTTTTTATTAATTTTTTTAGAGAGACACACAGGCCTGTCTTAAAGGGCCCTCGCCCGGGTCAGGGAACCCAGAGGCAAGGCAAGAGGCTTTGATTAACACCCTAGATGTCCTCTATGTCACGGGCGTTTCAACCTCCTGTACATAAAAATACTGCCCGAGGGGAGCTTTACAACCAAATGATTTTTATTAATACTCACGGAACCACCAAAGGTTCAAATCCGCTAAAATGCAGTCCCCGAAGAGTTGGTAGGAGGCTTGGCTGTCGAAATCAGTCCCCGCCGGGTTGCAACTCGCCCGAGCGGTTAAAGAGGAGTCTGAACTACCCCCCGTAGGGGTGTACCCCTCTCGTAGGGCAAGGGTGGAGAAAAAAGAGAAAGTCTTCCAAAAAGCACAAAAAGGTGACAAGGGTTTTTGGTTCCCTAAAGTCCTGAGTTCAGGTATTTTTATTTTATTTGAAGCAGAAAGTCTAAAAAGCAAACAAGCTAAACTGAAAGAAAATGAACAAAAATGTCCCTAACAGAGTAAATTCAATGAATGCTGATATACGGAGGTCCTTGTGGTACAAAATGCCCCAAAAAGTTCAACTCTGTCAGCGAGTTGCCTCTATTTATTACATACATTGACTGGTTCACTCCCCCCGTATCAGCAAGGGTTGTCTCACCACTTCATATGGCCTTATAGGGTATCATCATTTAATGCAGACACTAGTTATATGACACGTGCAGGAAATACACGTGGCCATGTTCCGTATATATGCATTGCTCCAGCTAACAGCCTTATACATTACACAGGCAAGCGGTAATGCTCTTAAATCACATATGACAGCCTGACCCCCTCTCCAAACAAAAGCTGGACAGTATTAGTTTTTTTTCGTCAAATTTTGAGAGACTCCCCGTTTCCGGGTTAGAACTCCACCAATCAGATGGATCGTTTGAGTCCGACTGCCGGTAGTGCCCGCCACGCCGATTATACATGTCAAATCGGCCAAAATGAAGGCCGACGGCCCCTCGGACGGACGACAGCACGGAACACACCGACCAGACTCGAGTCACCGACCTCGCCAGGCGGTTCGACGGCCGATTATCGGCTCGGTGTGTCCACACCTTAAGACTCAGCAATCAAGGGCGTAAATCCCAGGGGAGTCAGGGGGGTCAGGACCCCCCCCTTCTCAGGGTTGTCCCCCCCTAGAAATATCATCAAAACAATGCTGTGTATTGTAAATAACATAATGATGTATACTTAAAATATCTGTGTACGTAGTAAAATAATACAAACCCCAAAAAATGCTTTTTAAGTTTAGAAACATTTTGAGCCCCCCCTCCCTTGCCTCCCAGTGGTTTGGTCCACTGCATGCTGTACGTTAGGATCTGCACTCGACTCACAGTCACATCGGCAGTGACAGGAATGTAGTAAGTAGGCGGTTCAAGGCTGTCTTATTCACATTAAACATCGGATGAAGTTGTTCTTTTCTCAAGTAGAAATGATGCTGAGTAATTAATGAATTAGTTATGACAAAGTTCGCTCTGTTAGTGTACTATAATGTAAGCTAGCTAGCTTGTTTAATAGCTTGTTGGATAGAAATGCACCGACTACAACTAACGTTACCACAGCAATAAGCCTAACGTTATATGTGTGAACTGATATTAGGGTTAATATTGAAGATCTCCAGCTGTGTTTGAAGTGGCTGATCAGTGGGTTTGCTGCAGTTAAATATATATCCTCTGTCCCAGACCAAACCTAATATTTATGCGGAGAACGCAAGTATTTTTGTGGCTTGGAGGACACATGTCCTCTACGAGTATAATTGTGGCCCCTACTGTTAAATCAGATTTACGCCCATGCCAGCAATGTTGCAGTTTTAACTCACAAAGCCCCAAAACAGCTTCCTGCACCACTGTGTAGTGTTCCTCTTTGCTCCACTGCATGCCTTGTGATGCTTTATTTTCCCATAATCTTCTTCTCTACACTTCTCTACATTTCTGCCAGATGCCAACAGATGTTGCGGTTGTTGTATAGGGACTCGCAATCGGCAGCACTGCCATGAGCCCCTGAGGGTACTTGGAGCTTTAAGGAGCTCGTCCCTGAAGCGAGAGAACTGGAGCAACACATGCAGAAACTGGGCCAATGGCTGCATGTTGTGTTGCTTTGTGTTCAGTTCCTGGGATGAAAAGGGATTCTCAACTCAAGCATTTCTAAAGAGTGGCTGTTAAAAAAATGTTTACATAAATGTTACATCCAAAGTCAAATCGAATCATGGATTTGGAAGATCGTGACATACTTGAAGCTAATATACAGTGTGCCGTTTGGACAGTTATTTCCTTATATAACATGACATCATGACTTCGCGTAAACATACACGCCCACTTTCTAAAGCCAAGTGGCGTGTTATCTGCACGCATTTTGAAATATCCGCATGTATGTCTACGCTGTATACAGCGGACGTAAACATACATGCCACTTGGCGTGTTATCGCGTAAACCTACATGCCACTTTCTAAAGCCAAGTGGCGTGTTATCTGCACGCATTTTGAGCGCCGTATACTGCGGACGGGTTGGGTTTAGGAAAAGAAGAAAGCTACGGTTGGGTTTAGGAAACGTGATATGTGGGACATGATCCCCGGTGTCCTGGGAGAAAGTCCTGTGTTTGACCCATCCTCCCTTCCAACCAACCTCCCTACGCAGATTTTCGCCCTTTCATACTACTCGCTACAGCGTCAATTCACACGCAATCACAAGGTAATGTAAGTCAATGGAGGCCAAACGCCGTTGATGAACACGCTAAAAATGGCATACGAACTGGCGTGTCATACATACGCCACTTCATGACATCAGTCTGCCTTATAAAATAGCATTACACACATTGTTTTGGCTGTGGAAGTGTGTGAAGTGGTCTCTGCCTTCAGTCGGGTTGTGGAGCGGCCAGCGATGCTTGGTGACATCCTGGCTGCAATGCGTGATGGGATTTGCTGCTGACGACGCTACGCATCGTTCAGCTGCCCGCCACTGTGTGCCCGGCTCGCACAGAGGCTGTGAGAAAGGAGCTAATAAAAATGTTTATTAAACAATTCTCTGTGGCACCGGGCGCAATTCATCTCCCTCTGCCTCCGCCTGCCAAACACACAAAGAAGTTATGTACCTAAGTTACAACGATGCTGCAACACACACACACACACACACACACACACACACACGGTGAGTCATCTATGCTGCATTTAAACTAGATTTATACAGTGTCATGGTGAAGCTGCTGGAAACTGAGACTCTGCTAACACCCACAGTAAATAAATAGATAAATAGGTGCAACATGGCTCCCACAAACGCAGAGAAAACACAAGATGCCAGATTGCATTCTGAAATAGCAACGAGTGAGTCAGTCAGTGGAGCAGATGGTCTGTTGCTGTGTTGGTCAGTCATTTTGGTTAATGAGCTGTTTGGTCAGTCGGTCGGGGCTGCAGGTGTCTTGGCCGAGGTAGAAAAGAAGCATTCAGGGAGACAAAACACACCAAAGGCTGATGGAAATGGATATATCTGCCTGCATTTGTGCAAGAGCGTGACACCTTTGCACGAGTGTAATGTTTGACATGGACCAATGCATGAGAAGGAGTTTACATATTCCTTACATTACTCAAAGGTGGATTAGTGTTGAAGGTGACCATCTGTGATGACACTGTGCAAGCTCGCCACAGGGCGGAGAACGCCGGTGAAATCTCTGCTCCAAGTGAAAGAACAGGTTAAAGCAGTTTGTTCTGAAGGACAAGGATGAAGTTGTGCTTCGTTGGGGAACAGAAGGACGTCCCTGCAGATTTATTTAACCTTTATTTCACCAGGGAAAAAAATCACATTGAGATTAAAATCTCTTTTACATGAAGTGAGCCCTGGCCAAGAAGGCAGCACATGAAATTACACTTTAACATACAACAAATAACAGACAGACAGGGATGGACAGCAAACAAGCGCAAACATGTTGGTATATTTGATGTAGGCAGGACTTAAATTCAGCATGTGAAATAAAAATCTGCAATTTTAGTTGATTTTGCAACTCATTGCATGACGTTGGAGCACTGTAACAACTGTTTTAGTTTGTGGAACATCATACATTATGTATCTACTTGATCTTAGATTGTATTCAGATCTACTAGATGTTAAGAGTGTAGTTAAATATGAAGGAGTATGTCCAGTTATAGATTTGTATACAAAGGTCAACCAATGTTTGAGCCTTCTTGTGTTGAGTGAGGGCCAACCTACCATTTCATATAGAACACAGTGATGGGTAGAATACTTTGCACGGGTTATAAATCTCAGTGCTGAATTATACAATGATGCTGCGGATCTGTCTGACATGTCAACGCACTCTCATGAACTGGTCCGTGTATCATACGAGAAGGTATGCACAAAATTTGTATGATATCCTACTAAAGTAAGGTGACTGCCGGATGGTCACATGACATTTAAGGTTAGTGGTCTTTAAATTTAAATTTAGCTGACAAAAGGTGACCCTCATACTGCAACAGAAAGTTAAGTTTGGTCACCAAAATGACTAGTTAAGATTGGGCGCCTGGGTAGCTCACCTGGTGGACCGCGCGCCCATATATAGAGGTATACTCCTCAACGCAGCGACCGTGACTCGACTCCGACCTACAGCCCTTTGCTGCATGTCGTTCCCCCTCTCTCTCCCCTTTCATGTCTTCAGCTGTCCTATAAATAAAGGCTTAAAATGCCCCAAAAAAAACACTACACCACTCCCGGGAAGTGAACACCAGTCTTGTGTCTTCTCCTTAACTTCTTCAGGACATGATCACCTGTTTCCTGGTGAAAGTCTTGTGTTTTCTCCTTAACTTCTTCAGGACATGATCACCTGTTTCCTGGTGAAAGTCTTGTGTTTTCTCCTTAACTTCTTCAGGACATGATCACCTGTTTCCTGGTGAAAGTCTTGTGTTTTCTCCTTAACTTCTTCAGGACATGATCACCTGTTTCCTGGTGAAAGTCTTGTGTTTCTCCTTAACTTCTTCAGGACATGATCACCTGTTTCCTGGTGAAAGTCTTGTGTTTTCTCCTTAACTTCTTCAGGACATGATCACCTGTTTCCTGGTGAAAGTCTTGTGTTTTCTCCTTCACTTCTCCAGGACATGATCACCTGTTTCCTGGTGAAAGTCTTGTGTTTTCTCCTTAACTTCTTCAGGACATGATCACCTGTTTCCTGGTGAAAGTCTTGTGTTTTCTCCTTCACTTCTCCAGGACATGATCACCTGTTTCCTGGTGAAAGTCTTGTGTTTTCTCCTTAACTTCTTCAGGACATGAACTCTGCTCCCCCCTCTTGAAAGCCCTGTATTTTAGGAGCCAAACATCCCCCCGATCTCCTCCCCATGAGGCTCTTCATGCTCTTATACAATGGCAGTCAATGTGCTGCTGACAGTAATAAATACATGGAATACATTCCAGTTACAGTGCTTTACTTTTCGTAGCTATATGTACGAATGTCATTAGAACAGCCTGGACACGGGACATCCCAATCATCAGCCTCGCAGTCTGATGAAGTGCACGCAAAGCTTCAACCACACGGATGAAAACTAGTGGAGTTAAAAACCTGCGACGAATCAGAAATAATCTGATGAGATCAGCCAGTTATAAGAACGTGAACTTTTTCATTCACCTGATTGGATTGCTTGATTGATAAGTTTGGTTGGTTGGGAAGTTAATTTGGCATGGCGTCGGTTGATTCATCCTTTCATTGGTTTGGTTTGTTGTGTTCTGGGATGTTGTTTAGTTAGTCAGTCCGTCAGCTGTCTGTGTCGGTCATGAATTAGCCGCTCAGTCAGCTGTCGGTCTACACAACTGTGGTATGATCCCCTGGCCCCTTTCATGAATAAATGAAGTACGCTTTTCACTTTCCTCATGTACTTTGTGCAAGACTTTTGAATTGTATTCATAAACTCAACTTTAATTCTCTAGTTTCAGACATGTCAGCGCTGTTCAGCATCAGATGTCTCACGCAGACGGTGCCCTCAGCCCTGTCTTGACCTTCTGTTTTAAAAGCTGTGATCCCGCTACTTAAATTTGTTGAATGGGATAATTAGGTTTTTCTGTCTTGGAACATTTTCAATTTTCTTTTTCATTGAACAACTGTCACCCTGAAGAGCACTGTCTGCAATGTTTTGACAGAGTTCGTGCACTCACTTCTCACCTGTCAACAAATCGGGCTGAAATATTTCACTCTGAGCACTGCAGGTCTCCATTACAGTAGTCTCTCAAAGCCAGACTTCACTCCACAGCGCTGTAGAGTAATGTCTGGCTACACCACAGATGCATTCTGAGATAGGAAAAAAGTGCATTTCTTTGAACCAATCACAAATCGTCTTTGGCGGCGCTAAGTGACGGTGGCTCTGCTAAATAGTCTCTTGAAATAGGAACTTGTTTTGGTGGAACATTTGCACCTGGCAAAAGAAAACTCCTCCTCCAATATTAAATGAAGTTAACTGTTGACACAACACATTAACGTGAGTTATTTAAATGAGCTGATACATGGTTACACCTCATTGGCTCTTACCAGTGGATCTCTGTGTGTTCTTCGTCCACAGCAATCCCACCAATCAGTCCCAAAACCTCCCAGTTAGAGAGGAAATGACCTTAACATATTCATAGTAAATCTTTACAATCATTCCCTGAAAGAACCGAGCAGGTCTGTCTTGTTGCACGATCCAAAATTTCTTCAATACTTGATATTTCCAGCGTGTAGCTCGCTAGCTCGGAGTTTGTTGTTGTTTCCCGAAGCGAACAGAGTTTGAGAACGGAAACGCACGGAGAGAGGAAGGGGAAGAGGCAAAGCTTGGGTTACACTTTACTTAAAGGTATCGACATAATCGTGACATGACACTGTCATAACTATGATATGACACTGTCATGTACGTGTCATAAATGTATAAACAAGTCGTAAACGTTTATGACTTCTGTCATTAAGGGTCATTCGGTTTTTGTCAACTTGAACTTGACCTTAAATAGGATGACATGTCATAATGCCATCCTGTTTAATGTCAAGTTGTCAAAAACAACTTACAAAGACATCCAAAACTAAAGGTCAACTTGTCATGCAAAATGCCGACTCTTAAAGACAGAAGTCATACATGTTTATGACTTGTTTATAATGTTTATGACAAGATCATGACAGTGTCATGTCATGATTATGTCGATACCTTCAAGTAAAGTGTAACCTCAAGCTCGTCAGGCTTTATCTTGGAAACGTACTTCTGTTGATCCAGACTACCGTTACAGTGATTCGACTTGGAAGCATTGAAAGAAAGTTGCGGCATACTGTTTGATGGAGTACAGCAAAAAGGGCTCCAGTCCCTTTTGTGTCGTTGTTGTGACATCTACAAACTTGTTGAGGCCAGCAAGAAGCTGTGAGACCTTCAGTTATACAGCATCTTGTGTTGCGTAGGGTTATTTTCTGGAGCCAGCATGTGGCGGCCCTTTTGAGGCACTTCAGCTCCAAAAATGAAGTGATACTTTAGCTGTGTTTGAAGACCGTTCCCTCATTCACTCACCCACTATTCCCTATACAGGGTTTATTAAAGAGTGAACTATATCGGGAACGACCAAACAGGATTTCGGACACTACACTGAAAACATTGTTGTGTCAGGAGATGCGCCCGTTGTTTGTGTGTTGGCGGTATCATGTAAACAAACGGAAGCAATAATACTTCTAATACGTCCCTGAGACAAACTCAGGAGAATAGTTAAAGGTTGTGTGTGTATATTTACTATATTTTGCATGTTACATTTCCAATGTTAAGTAACGAAAAGTCAATTTTTCCTTTTCAGTTTTCCTGGTGCTTCTGCTTCTCTGGGAAAACATGACGCGTAACATCAACCCGTTCTCACTCCGAACTCGGAAAATACAGACGTTTGGACATCGGCTGTCAGCGTCAGAAACGACGCAGAAAGCCCCCTTCGTGTTTGTAGAACGCACCGGGGAGAGCAGAAGCTACACGGCGTTTGAAGATGACGTAGCATTAAGAGCGACTAAGGTAGCGAGTAGACTGAAAGCCCGAAAATCCGTGTAGGGAGGTTGGTTGGTGGGGTGAATGGGTCAAACAACACAGGACTTTCTCCCAGGAGACCGGGGATTGCGTCCCGCGTGTCACGTTTCCTAAACCCAACCGTCCCGTTCTTCTTTACCTAAACCCAACCGTCCCGTTCTTCTTTACCTAAATCCAACCGTCCCGTTCTTCTTTTCCTAAACCCAACTGTCCCGTTCTTCTTTATCTAAACCCAACTGTCCCATTCTTCTTTACCTAAACCCAACCGTCCCATTCTTCTTTACCTAAACCCAACCGTCCCATTCTTCTTTACCTAAACCCAACCGTCCCGTTCTTCTTTACCTAAACCCAACCGTCCCGTTCTTCTTTACCTAAACCCAACTGTCCCGTTCTTCTTTTCCTAAACCCAACCGTCCCGTTCTTCTTTACCTAAACCCAACTGTCTCGTTCTTCTTTACCTAAACCCAACCGTCCCGTTCTTCTTTACCTAAACCCAACCGTCCCGTTCTTCTTTACCTAAACCCAACTGTCCCGTTCTTCTTTTCCTAAACCCAACTGTCCCGTTCTTCTTTACCGAAATCCAACTGTCCCGTTCTTCTTTACCATAACCCAACCGTCCCGTTCTTCTTTACCTAAACCCAACCGTCCCGTTCTTCTTTATCTAAACCCAACTATGCCGTTCTTCTTTACCTAAACCCAGCCGCCCCAACCGTCCCGTTCTTCTTTACCTAAACCCAACCGTCCTGTTCTTCTTTACCTAAATCCAACCGTCCCGTTCTTCTTTACCTAAACCCAACCGTCCCGTTCTTCTTTACCGAAACCCAACTGTCCCGTTCTTCTTTACCATAACCCAACCGTCCCGTTCTTCTTTACCATAACCCAACCGTCCCGTTCTTCTTTACCCAAACCCAACTGTCCCGTTCTTCTTTTCCTAAACCCAACCGTCCCGTTCTTCTTTACCTAAACCCAACCGTCCCGTTCTTCTTTACCTAAACCCAACCGTCCCGTTCTTCTTTACCTAAACCCAACTGTCCCGTTCTTCTTTACCGAAATCCAACTGTCCCGTTCTTCTTTACCATAACCCAACCGTCCCGTTCTTCTTTACCTAAACCCAACCGTCCCGTTCTTCTTTATCTAAACCCAACTATGCCGTTCTTCTTTACCTAAACCCAGCCGCCCCAACCGTCCCGTTCTTCTTTACCTAAACCCAACCGTCCCGTTCTTCTTTACCTAAACCCAACCGTCCCGTTCTTCTTTACCTAAATCCAACCGTCCCGTTCTTCTTTTCCTAAACCCAACTGTCCCGTTCTTCTTTATCTAAACCCAACTGTCCCGTTCTTCTTTACCTAAACCCAGCCGTCCCAACTGTCCCATTCTTCTTTACCTAAACCCAACCGTCCCATTCTTCTTTACCTAAACCCAACCGTCCCGTTCTTCTTTACCTAAACCCAACCGTCCCGTTCTTCTTTACCTAAACCCAACCGTCCCGTTCTTCTTTACCTAAACCCAACTGTCCCGTTCTTCTTTTCCTAAACCCAACTGTCCCGTTCTTCTTTACCGAAATCCAACCGTCCCGTTCTTCTTTACCTAAACCCAACTGTCCCGTTCTTCTTTTCCTAAACCCAACTGTCCCGTTCTTCTTTACCTAAACCCAACTGTCCCGTCCTTGTCCCGCGTGTCACGTAAACATACCTTTTATAAGCCCACCCGTGACCTTTTCCTTAACCTAACTGCGTCCAAACAGACGCCAATAGTCCCGACCCAGCGTGTTTAGATCTGATGCTAAAGGAGACTTTTAGCATCAATAACAACGCCAAAGATACCTGACCAAGCGTCCGTATTTAACACAATGGGAGTGAGAATGTGTTGAACATTGTGGGTATATGGGAGTAAAATGTAAGCTACATCGTATGTATGTACACTCAAATTAGCCGTGCATTGTGGGTATTTTATAGTAAACTATATAGCGGAGAATTCAACCACAACTACAAAAGGGCGAACACACTATATAGTGAACTATTTCCGTGACAAGGAATGGTTTCATGCACAGCTTTTGTGTACAATGATTAACTACTAATCAGTGATATCTTACTTTTCCTGAACTTTTATAAGAGCTTATAATTCTTCTCATTCCCTCTGCAGAGGAAAAAAGCATCAGCGGGCGAATTGATCTCCGCTAGATTTACCTTGCTGTGTCTGATGGAGTATTCTGTCAGGAGCGATGAATCTTCCGGTAGCGGCCTCTTAAATCTGTCTCCTCCACTCTCTCCTCGGCCTCTTGTCCCATCCTGGGTGAGTGCCTGAGCGGGCCGGCTGATTGATGGCTGTAATGGGCTGTCTGTGGACACAGCAGGCCCACCAGAATATCCGTGCTATTCTGACCTGGTTAGGGAACAGCCTGCCTGCCTGCGTGCATGGCACATCAACATGAGATTGGAGGAGAGAGGAGAAATGAGATGATGATGAAAAGAACAGTGGAAAGGGAAGGAAAGGAGGGGATGGAGGAGCAGGAGATTGGAGACAGAGGTAGAGTAGTATAACTATTAAAGATGTTATAACATCATATTTTCCTTCCCGATAGCAGTTCCAATAACAGAATTTGCGTACCGATCAGATACCGTCTGTATACTACACTGTAAACCTTTTGATGTAAATCTACAGCTAAAATCTCACAGTATCTTACTGTTTTAAAGCTATAGTGCGTAGTTTCTGGCTCCCCCATGAGGAATTTTAAATAATAACAACAACACTGTCAGCGTGTCCACATGATACAAGCCTTCTGTGACCGTGCGAGGTCTTGTGTTTTCTCCTTAACTTCTTCAGGACATGATCACCTGTTTCCTGGTGAAAGTCTTGTGTTTTCTCCTTAACTTCTCCAGGACATGATCACCTGTTTCCTGGTGAAAGTCTTGTGTTTTCTCCTTAACTTCTCCAGGACATGATCACCTGTTCCCTGGTGAAAGTCTTGAGTTTTCTCCTTAACTTCTTCAGGACATGATCACCTGTTCCCTGGTGAAAGTCTTGTGTCTTCTCCTTAACTTCTTCAGGACATGATCACCTGTTTCCTGGCTTGAAAACCCTGTGATATATGACCCAAACATCCACCCCGACCTCCTCCATACGCAGACCACAGCAGTCTTATAAAGCAGTCAGTTTGAGCTGAGGATGTATGTGCTCGACACTAAACTCACTTGAGAGGCAAATAAACAATCACCTACTTTTAAATCTGTGGGCACAAAGATTATAAAGTGCACACATGCTCCATCCAGTGGTGCTACATGATGAAATGTTCTTCTATTCTCCTGACAGTTCATAAGCCACCCTGTCATTGTTATTTAATTGTCTCTCTGTATCTCTGCCTGGGCCTCTACATTTCAACAGTAATATTTCTGTGGTCTAATATAATATTAGACCACAAAACAAAAGAAGCCATCGCCCACAGCTCCACGGAGAGAGCACACAGTTGTTGGCATTCTGCTCTCTCGGTCTCTTGCCTTCGTTCTGTGTTTTAATCCCTTCCCATCTCATTTGGGTCTCTGCTCGTTTGGCAGGCAACAAACAGATCGATAAAGAGCCTCAGGTTTGCCTTTAAAAGATAAGAATGTTTTGAAGTGGACTGAAAATGGCTTTAAGATTTAAAAAGGCAGCCTTGCTATGTTTTTTTTATTGATCATCTTTCTCAAAACACATGTCCAGCAGCCAGTTATGGATGCAGCTGGTAACTGTGTGGAGAAACACAGCCAGCAAGAGTAATTGCATATTATCAACCCATCATCATCTTCATTACTACACGTTCCTCTTTTATCCTCGAGGCCTTTGGCATCTCGTCTGTTTTCAGATGGCTAAGAAGCTGCCATTAAAGATTTGCCCTTTTTCTTTCCTAATTACTAAAGAAAGCTTTGCTATGGAGAAGCACTCTGAATGTATGAGCTGTAGCTACGGCAAGGCATGTGCAGGACTCTGATGGTGTGGTACAGTGTAGAGGGCTGCATTGGGATTGGGGGACCCAACACAGAACTCGCGAGAGTGGGGGGTTTTAACTTTGCTGCGAACGGGAACGGACGGCTAAAAAAAGCACCACAGGATCGGGATGTAGCCTGGAACCCCCCCACGCCAGCAGACACCATAGATAGGATATATATATATATATATATATATATATATATATATATATATATATATATATAGAGAGAGAGAGAGAGAGAGAGAGAGAGAGAGAGAGAGAGAGAGATATATGCTATATATATATATATATATATATATATATATATATATAGCCTATCTATACTGACAGTATATACTGTATATCTATGACACCAGCAGCGTGTCTGTGTCAATATGACTTACCTAGTCATATTGTTGATATGATAAGGTAAGGTAAATTGTTTTCCCCAACACTGTTGAAATTTACAGCTATATTTAAATTTCTTTGCGGGAACACCGCCTTCACCTGCCATTTTTATCGGCTCACTTTCGGCTCTGAACTTTCCAAGAAGCTTGCACAGAGATCAACTGCACAACTGGGCAATAGGTTGCCAGGTTGAGGTGACAAACGGGTTGAAAATTGTATATGGTGTGTGGATTGTGTGAATAGGATGCGTTTCATACAAGATCTGGCAACTGGTCAACATTAGACAAACATATTGGTCCGATTTTTTTATAAAGGCGTTTGGCCATGCAAATTACGGGAGTGTTGGCAGGTATGGTGAACACTGGCCAATCACATCCTACTATGGCCACCTCCATTCTACCTCAGAGGCCCATTTAAGTCCCGCCCCCACTGGCAGGGGAAACAACTCAACAAAGTGCCTGTAGCTAGCTAAAAACATGAGTTTTAACCCTGCTTTTGTCCTCGGGTCAAATTTTGACCCACTTTCAAAACGTTTCTATAGTAGAAATTTGGTTTTCTTTCAACCAAAATGTCAAAAAAAAGATGGATGGTTCCATACAACGCTCTTCACAAGTAAAATAAATGATCAGTCCATTACTTATATTGAACAGTCCTTCCAGAAAAATGCGGAAGTCAATATGTGACGAGAGAAAGCAAATGGAAGTTGAGCAAAGGCCTAAAGACTCCTTTTTTCTCCCTTTACGTCCATTTCAAACAATGTAATGTCAACGTTAAAGGACACTTCCAGCATTGAGAACATTGTAAGTGTACAGACAGTTTATTAAAAAGATAGATTATGAAGACAGTTGCGTTCTCGTATACAGGCAGCTGCCGTCTTGGGAGATATATCTTTTTAATAAACTGTCTGTACACTTAAAATGCACTCAATGCTGGAAGTGTCCTTTAACGTTGACATTACATTGTTTGAAATGGACGTAAAGGGAGAAAAAATGAGTCTTTAGGCCTTTGCTCAACTTCCATTTGCTTTCTCTCGTCACATCGACTGTCTCAACTTCCTTTCTATTCTCTTTACATTTTGCCCTCTTTCTTAACTTCTATCTTTCTCACAGTCTTCAACTTTCAGACACAATGTGTCCCCTCCAAAATGTCTCACATTTACTGTGCCGGGTGATCGTTCTGCTCTAAAGGGCAGCACCAGCAGCATTTTGTATTGGTGCGTTTGTGCGTCTCTGTGTGTGTGTGTGTGTGTGTGTGTGTCTGTGTGTGTGTAGACAGAAATAGTAGCTGTTATCTGTGGAGAGAACTCAGGCCTTATCGAGCATCATTGACGTTGCAGACGGAGCAGAGTCGAGCAGAGAACAATAGCCGTGTGATGCTCAGATACTCGGACTCTACGTCAGGTCACGTGACCGTGAGTCACTTTATTATCCGAGTGTAATGAAGTCTCGAGAGTCTCTGTGACTGTGGTGGGATATTCAGTAATGCAAAGAAATTCTAAGTTTAGACATGCAGCGGAAGAGTAATGCTTTACTAAATTAATTGCCAACTATTTTGATAATCTATTAATCAAGTCATTTGTTTATATGAAAAAGTAAAACTGAATATTTTCTGGTTTCTTCTCACCTCTATACACATTTTTCACAATTTTATGACATTTTTAGAGACCCAACATGTAATCCATTAATCGAGAAACTAATCCACACATTAAAGGTGCTGCAGACCTAAAACGATCTCCTAAGCCCCTCCCCCCACAAGGGAGAATGAATGCGTGTGCATGAGCAGTGATTGACACGCAGTTAGACACCCCCCCCTTGGCCCTGATTGGTGCATCTGAACAGTTAGACAGCCCCACTGGCCCTGATTAGTGCATCTGAACAGTTAGACACCCCCCCTGGCCCTGATTGGTGCATCTGAACAGTTGGGGGGGTGTCTAACTGCGTGTCAATCACTGCTCATGCACACGCATTCATTCTCCCTTGTGGGGGGAGGGGCTTAGGAGACCGTTTTGGGCTTCAGCAGAAAGGGGGGGAGGGACTGAGAAGTTGTCGATGTTTAAATTAATTTGGCTAAGTCTTGGATCTTTGCAATCCTACGTACAGCACCTTTAAGTTGAGTCTGGATAGAAATACTCCTACAAAACAAATCTGGCCATGGCTGATAATTCAATATCACAATATAAGGTGTGGATTTTTATGAGACTGTCCTGAGCAAAGGCACAGCAACACCGGAGCGAGTTGACTGCAGTTTTGAAAAGGGCACCACATGTCATACTGTGAGCAATTATGTTCATCTTGGTTGTATTGCGTGTGTGTGTGTGTGTGTGTGTGTGTGTGTGTGTGTGTGGTATATCCATTCAGCTCTGTCAAAGCAAGTGTGACGGCCCTCGCACACATTACTCAAAATCTTGCAAAAACATAAGCCGCGACTCTCCTGGGTTAAATCTTGGAAAGTTTTTACTCAGTGACGGCAACATATGACTTTAATAATATCTGATTTTGGCTTTTTGTTTAAAGCAGGAATCGTAAAATGTGAGTAATTTACAAGTATAAGGTATTGTATTGTTATACCCCTCAGTTGAATGTTAAGAGGAAGTTACACTAAACCATAGAGCTGTCATTGTGGCAGGAAAGTGGAAAAAGGCGGAGATGTGTGGCCGTTGAATGTGTTCTTGGTTGATGAAGTGAGACGTGCATTGCCGATGGTTCCGGCATTGGAAGCCCGTAATAATAATACCATGACCATCACTGTCGGTAATGTGATAGGGACGGAATAGAGCGTAGAAATCAATGGAGCAGGACGGAGCGGGAGATTCAATTTAAAAAGTGCTCCTGCAATGCGGTGAATGCACCTAAAGATTGCGAGGCATTCCTGTGCTACTTAGTCTGCGGAAGGCAGCGATTCTTCTAACCTACTGTAATTGATAAATGTGTGTTTTGAGTGTGAGAAGATATTCGTTAGGAATTACGTAATGAAATCGCCTAGGCCTGCAGGTAATGCATGTAGAGTGTAGCCTACACTACAGCGACTGGGCAGTCACGTGATCGGGATATGACGGGAGTATTTCCGTGGGCTCGGGATGGGATGCGAGCGACAATTGACTCTCGTGTCACCCTCTAGTACACAAGTATTAGTCTGTATCAACAACGTTTCATTTCCGGGATTGGTCCTTCCTCTTTCTTTGTGTTGGCGTTCTAACCTCCGGTGGATGTGTGAGGACTATGGTTAACTGCTCCTCAGATCTCTGCAGGGTAAATCCAGACAGCTAGCTAGACTATCTGTCCAATCTGAGCTTTCTGTTGCACGACTAAAACTACTTTTGAACGTGCACACGTTCCACCAAAACAATTTGCTTCCTGAGACTATTTAGCAGAAGCACCGTGGCTCCGTCCGGAGCTTAGCCCCGCCTCAAGACGATTGTGATTGGTTTAAAGAAATGCTGTTAAAGCAGAGCACGTTTTTCTCCCATCCAGGAATGCTGTGTGGACTAGCCAGACCTTCCTCAGCAGCACTGTGGAGGAAGGTCTGTGTATGCTAGATGCACACATGCAGACATTTCCACATATATATAGCTGGAAGGCTGTTCTGCCATGTTCTTTGTGCCAGCTTTCCATGGAAGGAACTCTGGTGTTCTGATTGTTGGTTTCATCAGAAAAACGACAGCCTTGGTCTTTTATTTGAATATGTATTCATGTTTTCCAGACAGGTGACATGTTGTGGCCTGTGCGGTTAATGAATATTTTTCCTGATAAGCATCTCCATTCTTCGGTCGAGTGAAATAGTTGCCGTAACAACTCCCATCAATGCCGGAATAAGGTCATTTTATGAAGCGGTGGCGTGCAAAGCTGCCCGAGAGAAAGTAACTGACCTCTCCCTTTGGAAATAAGGGCCTTGGTCTGCACAATAACAAACCTGCACTTTTGTTGTGAAAGCCCCATTACACATCAGTAACTGGATGCATTTTGAGCACTAGAATGTGCCTTTTTCTCAGTAATTATAATGGTGACTAAGTGTTTTTTTTATGAGGGGTTGTTAGGGACGTTAATCAGATTTACAATACAAATACATGTATGTGCTTTTCCTCTCACATACACATATGAAACCAAACTCATTCACATACATACAACTCAATTTTATTTTATTTATAGTATCAAATCATAACAAGAGTAATCTCAAGACACTTTACAGTCTAGACCACACTCTATAATATACAAAGACCCAACTATTCCAATAATGCCCCCAAGAGCGACAGTGGTGAGGAAAAACTCCCTTTTAGGAAGAAATCTGGGACAGCTCCAGGTTCCTGGTGGGCGGGTGTCTGCCAGTGCCAGTTGGAGGTGTGATCAACAGTGGCAATTATAGTTACAATTAAGTTAATGCAACTATGACTAGAAATAGTTGTAGTAGTTCAGGGCGTAGCAGGACACTGCATGGCATAGCAGGACACTGCAAGGCGTAGCAGGGTACTGCAGGGTGTAGCAGGTCACTGCAGGGCATAGCAGGACGCTGCAGGGCGTAGCAGGGTACTGTAGGGTGTAGCAGGACACTGCAGGGCGTAGCAGGGTACTGTAGGGCGTAGCAGGTCACTGCAGGGTGTAGCAGGGTACTGTAGGGTGTAGCAGGGCACTGTAGGCTGTAGCAGGGCACTGCAGGGTGTAGCAGGGTACTGTAGGGCATAGCAGGGCACTGCAGGGTGTAGCAGAGTACTGCAGGGTGTAGCAGGGCACTGCAGGGCATAGCAGGGTGTAGTAAGTCACTGTAGGGCGTAGCAGGGAACTGTAGGGCGTAGCAGGGTGTAGCAGGGTACTGCAGGGTGTAGCAGGGCACTGTAGGCTGTAGCAGGGCACTGCAGGGTGTAGCAGGGTACTGTAGGGCATAGCAGGGCACTGCAGGGTGTAGCAGAGTACTGCAGGGTGTAGCAGGGCACTGCAGGGCATAGCAGGGTGTAGTAAGTCACTGTAGGGCGTAGCAGGGAACTGTAGGGCGTAGCAGGGTGTAGCAGGGTACTGCAGGGCATAGCAGGGCACTGCAGGGCATAGCAGGACGTAGCAGGTCACTGCAGGGCGCACCAGGGCGTAGCAGGTCACTGCAGGGCATAGCAGGGCGTAGCAGGTCACTGCAGGGCGTAGCAGGTCACTGCAGGGCGTAGCAGGGCGCCAAGCAGGACCACGGCGGCAGCTGCAACAATGATTTAGGTGCCACCCTAATCCAAGGAAAACTGCGAGGCGAGAAGACATAAGGACTCCAGGGAATAAGCTCCCCGGAAGGAAAGAGAGAGGAGCTCAATGTGTCAATGGAAGTCCCCAGCACTTTAAACAGAATGATTGATCGATTGCTCTTTGTTCAGCAGTTGATAACATCCAGTTAATTAAATAATCTGTAAATAATTAGTTTTGTTCATTTTTATCCAATTCAGCCGCATGTTTTATTCCATTTTGTACCCAACGCTCGCTTTCAGCTGTTCCAAGCCGACAACAGTTAGTTTCCTCAGCGATAAGACACACACAGAAGGAAAGAGATAAAAGATGATGAAAAAAATTAACATGAGATTGAAATGTCTCATTTGTGCAGATGAAATGAACTGATTCTTTAATTATCTCAAACATGGTGACTTATAGGCGCGTGCTGAATAATTCAGTGTTTTCTGGTTGGTGTGTAATTAGGGTGCAAGGTCAGAAATGTTTCTTTCATCGCTGCCAGACTAAACAGATCCTGATATTTGTGTCAGTGTGGGAAGGAATTTAGACATCAAGATTAAAGCAACTCGACTTCAAATCTCATTTGAACACCCAAGTCTGTTAACAATTACCCTGATCTCCCTCTAATCTTAAAGACCTCATATTATGTCAGAAGCAGAGTATGAGGGCGTGCCCTGACAGTACCTAGATAAGGACTACTAGCCAGTCAGAAGCAGAGTATGAGGGCGTGCCCTGACAGTACCTAGATAAGGACTACTAGCCAGTCAGAAGCAGAGTATGAGGGCCCTGACAGTAGCTAGGTAAGGACTACTAGCCAGTCAGGAGCAGAGTATGAGGGCCCTGACAGTACCTAGGTAAGGACTACTAGCCAGTCAGAAGCAGAGTATGAGGGCGTGCCCTGACAGTACCTAGGTAAGGACTACTAGCCAGTCAGAAGCAGAGTATGAGGGCGTGCCCTGACAGTACCTAGGTAAGGACTACTAGCCAGTCAGAAGCAGAGTATGAGGGCGTGCCCTGGAAGCGTTGAAAGAAAGTTGAGGCATACTGATTGATGGAGTACAACAACACAGAGAGAGAGCGGAAGGTGAATGGCAAAGCCTGACATCCGGCTTAAAGTCAGGCTTTATCCTGGAAACGTCCTTCCGTTGATCCAGACTAGTCCACAGCCAACTTTAACTTGGACATACTGGAGTAACGGCGGCTGACAGGGAAGGAGTCTGTCCTGGTGCTCCATACATTTGGATTGGGGATCGAGTTGTTAAGGTAGAGATTGTGTGTGAAGCCAAAGGACTGGCTGAAGTTTGGGGAAAATGTTTTTTTTTTTTTTAAATAAGTATTTCTCCAGAGAGAAGTGTGACTGAATCATTTGAATAGCTGACACTTATTGGCTGTTGTCAGTGATGGAGTACTAAGTGAAAAACTAAAAGGTAAACTGAGTCAGTGGAACCATGAGTGCTTTAATTTGTGTTTGAAGATTTCATTCTCACACTTATAATTCATTCATCAGCCTGGCAATATTTACTACAAACTAAGCATTGCCTTTACGTCGGAAAGATGAATGTCAGCCAGTGTTTTTTTTGCATAAATAATCTCGCCTGTAGATTTAATTTAAATGGCGTCGGCCTCCGGCGTAGTGATATAATATCCAGCTAGAGTGACACAGCTTTCAACATAGATCATCATTAAAAGCAAAAGAAATAAAAACGTAATGTATGGAAGATGACAACTCTTCTCAGCCTTTTTTTATTTATGCTCGTCCTGTAGAGACACCCTCATCCAGCATGAGGCTTGATCGGTCCGTGATGGCGGATGTAAAAGCCTCTCGCAGGCCTTTGATTGGCTCCATTTCCATAGCACCATTGCAGGCCTGCAGGGGAGCAGGTTATGCATTTGCATCTTATACGCCCCATGCATCAGCATCGCTATCTGATCCCGAGGAGAGCCCCAGCAGTTAAATTGTACATCGGCCCTGTTAGTATCAGACCAGTTGATGTGCAGAGGCTGAAGAGAGCACACATGAGCGTGCCTGTTATTCGTATGAGTCGTACAGCACAACATTACGTCCTCTGATCAGCCTGTATCATCAGGGAGAAAATACTTGATTAGTTGTGTTAACCCTTGTGTTGTCTTTCCGTGGACCGTGCAACTTTTGGTTTTTCTGGGTTAAACGTTTTTTTTTGTCACTTTTTGCAATGTTTCTGTCCGTTCTTTTTCCATTTTTTTGGTCACTTTTTCCGATGATTTTTTTCTGCGCATTTTCCATCATTTTTTCTAAGCTTTATCCGTCATTTTTGTCACTTTTTTCAACGTTTTTTTGTCATTTTTTTTCCTCCAAATGTTATAAAATTGAATAAAACACCCAAATTCAATATAAGTACTCGACTGATCATTTATTTTACTTTTGAAGAGCGTCGTAGGGAACCATCCATGTTATTTTTCGTGACATTTTGATTGAAAGAAAACCAAATTTCTACTATAGACACGTTTTGAAAGTGGGTCAAATTTGACCCGAGGACAACAGGATGTTAATATGCGCCAGAGTCTGCATTAATATCACTTTAATCTCACATAGCCAGTCCTTCCTCCACAGCTCTGCGTAGGAAGGTCTGACTAGTCCACACAGCATTCCTGGATGGGAGAAAAACATGCTCTGGTTTAACGGCATTTCTTTCAACCAATCGCAATAGCCGTGGGCGGGACTAAGCTCCGGACGGAGCCCCGGTGCCTCTGCTAAATAGTCTCAGGAAGGAACTTGTTACGTCCAGGTTGTGTACGTTCAGAAGTAGTTCTAGTCGTGCAACAGAGAACTCAGATTGGACAGATAGTCTAGCTAGCTGTCTGGATTTACCCTGCAGAGATCTGAGGAGCAGTTAACCAGAGTCCTCAGAAATGCACATCCAAAAAAGGAAGGAGACATGCTGACAGTAGTGAAAGCGTGGAATACAAACGAATTACGGTGATTTACTTTTTGTAGCGACATGTACGAGTGGTTCGTGAGAACAGCCCGATTAAGGCTATGAGGCTTGCTGGGAACTGTTTCCTGTTTGTCCAAATTATTTCTGCTGCCTAATAGGCACAGTAAACCAAGAGAGAGTGTGTGTGTGTGTGTGTGTGTGTGTGTGTGTGTGTGTGTCACAGTGCTTTCCTCCATCTTTGTTTCCTGCCCATTATTTAGCAGACTGTAAAAGGTTAGAGCAGGTGTGTGTGTGTGTGTGTGTTTTATGGATATGCACACACACACACACACACACACACACACACAGCAGTAAGTGTGTGTTCCCAAAGTAAATGTCACACCCGTCATTGACAATGTGGATAAAAAGCTCAATTATCCCTCGTCACATACACACACACACTGTCATCTCTCTCTCTATTTCGTTCCCTTCCTATAGGTAGTAATTAAAATGTCCTTTCCAACAATCTCTAAAGTGATTAATGAACTGAGCTGTCATGGAAACGCCTTCCACTACATCACACATTTTCATTTTTTTTCTGCGTTTGATTTCGACATCACGGTTCAGGGAATCTACTTCACTAGTGTTCACGTTCCCTCTCTATCCCAGAACCGTAAATGCAACAGTACATAACACACAGCAAGGCTTTTCCACACTCCACACGAGGTGCTGCTTTCAATTAATTCACGGTTGGATTTCCTCCTTTTAAATAAGGAGGGATTTCCTCAAAAGCCGCTGTGTTCTCTGTAGGAAAGAAAACATTTAAAACTTCCACAAATTACGTGAGAAACAAGTGGAAACAGGGTGTCAACTTCCAGGTTATTTATAGCTGGTGGTTCATCTTTGTAGAGAGACAACAGTAGAGAGTAGTATGTAGAGAGACAATAGTAGAGAGTAGTATGTATAGAGACAGCAGTAGGGAGTAGTATGTAGAGAGACAACAGTAGGGAGTAGTATGTAGAGAGACATCAGTAGAGAGTAGTATGTAGAGAGACATCAGTAGGGAGTAGTATGTAGAGAGACATCAGTAGAGAGTAGTATGTAGAGAGACATCAGTAGAGAGTAGTATGTAGAGAGACAGCAGTAGGGAGTAGTATGTAGAGAGACAACAGTAGAGAGTAGTATGTAGAGAGACAATAGTAGAGAGTAGTATGTAGAGAGACAACAGTAGAGAGTAGTATGTAGAGAGACAGCAGTAGAGAGTAGTATGTAGAGAGACATCAGTAGAGAGTAGTATGAAGAGAGACAGCAGTAGAGAGTAGTATGTAGGGAGACAGCAGTAGAGAGTAGTATGAAGAGAGACAGCAGTAGAGAGTAGTATGTAGAGAGACAGCAGTAGAGAGTAGTATGTAGAGAGTAGTATGTAGAGAGACAGCAGTAGAGAGTAGTATGTAGAGAGACAGCAGTAGAGAGTAGTATGTAGAGAGACAGCAGTAGAGAGACAACAGTAGAGAGTAGTATGTAGAGAGACACCAGTAGAGAGACAACAGTAGAGAGTAGTATGTAGAGAGACAGCAGTCGAGAGTAGTATGTAGAGAGACAGCAGTAGAGAGTAGTACGTAGAGTTTGTAAAGAGCTGTTTATGTTTGCTATGGCTCTGCGCTACGCTAAACGCTAAAGAGTGAAAGTTTTAGATTTTCAACCGTTCTGAAGCGAGCCATCCAGCGGAGTTTTACTGACGGGTAAACGCAGCCCCCCGGGTACTGGAGACCTTCATCTGCATGTACGGCAACTTTCCCTTAAGTTACCAGCTAACACTAGCGGTAGCTAACAAACTTGATTGGCAGAACACTGAACAAGACATTTTTAACACTACAAATTGTCAACTGCACCATTTCAACCATTCTGCCTGTGTTATGTTAATAGAGAAGCTCAAATAACTTCCACTTCATAGATCATTGCACACTATTCACCTAATGTATAAATATTAGACACAAAAAGACCAAAATATAGGCTTTTTTAAAGCCTTAATGCCATTCAAGTTCACAAGTTTTGAAGTATCTAATCCATAATAATCTTATTTGTATTTCAAATGAACGTCAACACAGAAGAGAGGGTGAAAGTTGAGCTTAAACTGAGCCGTTATTTCATAGGACTCTGGTTGGTTTTTCTTTTCCAAAGGTATATTTTTGGCCAGTGTAGTCAACAAAGTACTGTAACTTCGTGCCTCAAAGTTCATTTTTAATAAGTCAGCTGGCCTTTACTTTGCCGCTGTAATTTTGTGCTTGTAAATCAATAATAAAACCTGTGAGAGCTTTGAAATTGCAGAGGACACTTGGCAATTGTTATGTTCTTCTGTTCCTCCTCAATAATCAACTGCACTGTCATTTTTTGAACATTATGGCCCCAGATTCCAACAGAAGCAAAGTGACGCTCCAGGTCAGAAAAGGAAACTGCAGCCAGGAGCAAGAACAGATACCGGGAGGCGGTGCAACCTGACGTCCACTCTGAGTCAGAGTTTAAACATTTAACACAGAGCTTTATTCAGAGTGACTCACAGTAAGTGCAACAGAAGGAGAATGTCACTTCCTGTGAGTCGCCGAATGACCACAAGCAGCCCGAGTTTAAAAGAAGTCCAGATCTTTAGTGGTTACAGAGGCAGGACAGCGAGCTAATGGCCTCTGGTCCGCTATTTTCTTCCTGAATAACTGTTTAGGTGCTTTAGGTGAGCAAGGCATCCTCAGTTTCAATATTCAATTCAATTTAGTTTGTAGTGTCTAATCATAACGTAAGTCATCTCAGGACAGTTTACAGACCATCCATCCATAATCGTCCGCTTATCCGGGGTCGGGTCGAGGGGGAAGCAGCTCCAGAAGGGGACCCCAAACTTCCCTTTCCCGAGCCACATTAACCAGCTCCGACTGGGGGATCCCGAGATGTTCCCAGGCCAGGTTGGAGATATAATCCCTCCACCTAGTCCTGGATCTTCCCCGAAGCCTCCTCCCAGCTGAACATGCCTGAAGCTCGATGGTGTTTTAAGCCCCCACCATCGACTTCAAGGCAACTAACCCCAAACTTAACCCTTGCCTAATCATAGTGCCTTCCATGCAGTGCTGCCTGCAAGACGACATTGGGGGCTTTAAACACCAAACACCTTGCCTGAAACACCTCCACAGGGAGGCGCCCAGGGGGCATCCTTACCAGACGCCAAAACCACTTCAACTGGCTCCTGGGTCATGACCGAAATAACAAGATCCAGGGTCAACTTCTGCAGAGCAGTAGCCAGTGAGAGGGCAGACTCGCAAACGTGCCTCCAATATATTCTCCCGTGTACACACACATGCTATACGTGCAAACTAAAATATTGAGATTTTCCTATGGTCTATTTTACGATACGTCTCTGTATGACTAGAAATATGTTAACAGCTAGCTTGGCAAAAGGTTGTCCAGGCAGTTGGTACTCCTTCTGGGTTTTATATATATATAATTTGTTTTAGTAGTATTAGCATTGTAGTATCGTTAGCATTGTAGCAATGACAACTAGCTTGTTGCTAAATTATTTTATTTTATTTGAACTAAACCAAACGCAACTTTGTAAGCAGCAAAGTGTGTGACTGGAGTAGAAAACGTACCAAACAGTTGTGTTAGGCCAGATGATGATGATAGATAACGTACAGTATATCAACACCAACAACTCATTGTCTGCAAAACGTGTACACCGTCGGTATCATGTGGTCATCACTTGAAATTGCAGTTGAAAGACGCTGCCTGTTGCAACCCAGCGTTAGAGATAGGGTGAGAAGCTCAGTCATCCCTGAGGAACTCGGACATGAGCCGCTTCTCCTTTGTGTCGAAAAGAGCCAGTTGAGGTGGTTTGGGCATCTAACTGCTGCTCTCCCCGGTGCGTTACACAAACACGCTGAAAGACGCCTTTTTCGTTGCATCAGACGCTGACAGCCACTGTCCAAACGTCCTTATTTTACGATTTCAGAATGAGAGCGGGTTTGCGACGACAAGCAGCTTTTTGTTTACATTCAACATGGCGCCATATGTCACCCGGATCGTTGGTCTGATCTGATTGGTTGATGGACTATCCAATTGCGTACAGAGTCATTTGAACTGTGCCCGATGATCCCGCCTCTTGTGCAGTAGAAAATCCAGAGCAGACTCCCCAGACTAATGTTCAATCTTAGAAGATGGAGCTCGGTCTGCTGATAGCCAGACTAGTTCTAAGCATAATTTTTCGTTCCCGTCAGAACTACTACGACCACTAGATGGCGCCACCACTATAAATGTAAATACAGGTCAGAATGATTCTGGAACGAATTCAATTCAATTTTATTTATAGTGTCAAATCATAACATGAATTATCTCAGGACACTTTACAGATAGAGTGTAGGTCTAGACCACACTCTGTAATTTTCAAGGACCGGAACAAATGACGTCTGGGAGCGTTTTATGAAGGACTGTAAGGAATGTAAGATGCAGAACAATGTGACAACTCTGACACATTCAGGATGTCTGGATTTGTAGGACAGGACAGTGAAGAACAGCCTGAGCCAAAACTGTCAGTTTTCATGTTCCTGCAAAGCAAATCAAATAAGCCCCAAATATGGAAATCAAATGGTAACTCTGTGTGCAGGTTTTAAAACCAGTGGCTGTCGTGGGGTAAGGAACTACAGAGTATGGTATGTAGGGCTGCAGCCAACAATTATTTTCATGGTGGATTAATGTGTGGATTATTTTCTATATGAAGGGATTAGTTGTTTTGGTCTCTAAAATGTCAAAAAAAGGTGAAAAATGTGGATCAGTGTGTCCCAAAGCCCAACATGACGTCCTCAAATGTCTTGTTTTGTCCACAACTCAAAGATATTCAGTTTCCTGTCCCAGAGGAGAGAAGAGACTAGAACATATTCACATTTAACAAGCTGCAAACACAGAATTTTCTTCGTGTCGCTTTGCTCTCCGGAATCTCGCCACTGCTTTCAGAATCTCCTCACAGGGGGCTCAATCCAGTCCTGATAGGTGTGTTTTACAACACTAGCCATTTAGCTGGTGGATGGAAATGTTAATCCTGAACCCTATTTTGCAATCCACCCTCATGTTGTGTGAATCTAAATGAAATCGGAGGCGTTTTCTGCAGCCGGCGGTCTACCTGCCAGCTTCGAGCGACTTCAGAGGAGAGATTAGTGTGACTCTGATGGAAAGAGATAAGTGCTGGCTTTTCTGCCGGGAGAGGAGTGCGTCCCATCCCCCGCGGCGCCTTGCTCAACGTGGCTCTGGAGAAAGTAATGAGAAGCTGTGTGGCCGGCGAGGTGCTCGGCATATTGCTTTCAAGTCCCTTCACTTTGTGTTGTTGCTGCATTTCAGCTTGAGAAAAGGAGGGATTATTTTTCTCCAGCAGATTTCTTGAGAGGAGCGACGGCAGTCACACTGAGAGCAGGATGGATGCAAATGCAAAGAAATACAGAGAGAACAGTAGATGGTGAGAGATTGTGAATGGTGCACGGATGCATAATTTCATACCAAGGGCGTAACTTTGGGTTCAACATTGCGGGGGGTGTTGAGATATCCAACTATCTAGGGAGGAGCCGGGATATGTCTGCATGTACTGAAAAAAATATCGACAAAATTGCCGGAAAATAACCTCGATAAAAGAGACAAAACGCCAAAAGGCGACAAATGTCAGAAAAAGCGACAAAAGTGCCATTGACTAAGAAAAAATAAATAAAAACAAGGCCACAAAAACATCCACAAATATGTCCAAAAAAACCTTGAAAGAGGCGACAAAAATGTTGAAAAAGCAACATACAAAAACAAACATGAAACTCTCATCACCTCATACATTATAATATTGCACTATTATGCTACTTGCACACTGGTTACTAGCCTATATAGTGTGTGTGTGTGTGTGTGTGTGTTTGAGAGAGAGTGTGTGTGTATGTGAGTGAGTGAGAGTGTGTGTGTGTGTGTGTGTGTGTGTGTGTGTGTGTGTGAGAGAGAGAGAGAGAGAGAGAGAGAGTGTGTGTGTATGTGAGTGAGTGTGTGTGTGTGTGTGTGTGTGTGTGTGTGTGTGTGTGTGTGTGTGTGTGTGTGTGAGAGAGAGAGAGAGAGTGTGTGTGTGTGTGTGTGTGTGTGTGTGTGTGTGTGTGTGTGTGTGTGTGTGTGTGTGTGTGTGTGTGTGTGTGTGTGTGTGTGTGTGTGTGTGTGTGTGTGTGTGTGTGTGTGTACCTCACACATTACAATATTGCACTATTATGCTACTTGCACACTGGTTACTAGCCTATATAGTGTGTGTGTGTGTGTGTGTGTGTGTGTGTGTGTGTGTGTGTGTGTGTGTGTGTACCTATATTATTTTGGTCATACATACTATATATGTAGATTGTACATTGTGATTTTTACATAGACTATTGTACACTTCTTCCATGTCAATCTGTTGAAAGAAAATAGTTCCTACAGGTCTGTGGATCAGTAATCACATCATGATATCTGTAAAGACACAATGCAGTTGAGTTATTTTCAATGTAAGTCGAGCCCCATCTAGTTCCATTATATTGGAGAGAAATCAGACATCTCTACATCTCATCTGGATTTCTAATTAGCTCTAAAGGTAAGAGGAACAATGTGTATTCTTGCCTTTGGGGTGAACTGTCTCTTTAAATGTGGCTTGAGATGCACTCTTAATTAATTAGGAGATATTGCACTTGTCCTTGTTTACAGTATCAGTGCTCTGGGATTTATCTCAGCATGTAATTTATTAGCTTCCACATTACCTGGCCAGCCTGTGTCACTTTTATACTGCACACTGATAAAAAAGGTGAAACGTCATGTGCATCATTTTGCTGCATTTTGAATGTGTACAAAGGTACACTATAAAATGTGTGATGTCTTTATTAGTCAGCTTTTATGTTGCCAGTGCAGGATGAGGTCACTGTAAAGATTGATTCAAAGTTAACATGCTTATTCCATGATTGGATTGGAGAGCTTTAACTTAAAGGTGGTCTAAGCGATGTCACGCGTTTTTTAGGATACATTTTTTGTCACATACAGCCAACTAACGCTAGCTGCCTGTCCCCTGAACACACTGTAAAAAATATCTCACTATCTGCTAGCTGCCTGTCCCCTGAACACACTGTAAAAAATATCTCACTATCTGCTAGCTGCCTGTCCCCTGAACACACTGTAAAAAATATCTCACTATCTGCTAGCTGCCTGTCCCCTGAACACACTGTAAAACATATCTCCTCACTATCTGCTAGCTGCCTGTCCCCTGAACACACTGTAAAAAATATCTCCTCACTATCTGCTAGCTGCCTGTCCCCTGAACACACTGTAAAAAAAAAAGCGCGGTCTCTGCAGACAGCCCAGGCTCCACAAACAGCAACAAAAACAAACTGCGCCAACCTGCACCACCAAACATAACAAACAGTCTTCCAGCGTTCCAGCCAATAACCGACCAGAAGGATTTGGGGGTGGGGCTTGGGGGGTTAGTGCGCGGAAGGGATGGGAAGGGATGAGGAGGAGGGAGGGGCGAGCTAGCCTCCGTTTTGTTTGAAAATATTTCGAACGTCAACAAGAAGCCATCTCCCAACATCGCTTAGAGCACCTTTAAGCCCTATTCGAACAGGATTACTATCATCTGGGGACCTCGTGTGAAATCTGATATCACTCACCAGTTGAGGCAAAGCTCTGCTGGAGGCATCGGTTTATCCATGAAAATAGAAAATAGAAAAACGCTCAATAAATAACCGGTGAAGCTGCAGACTTTGAGCAATGCAGCGTTATATCAGCTTCTACACTTTCAGTCTGTTTTCAAATTCTATTCAGAAGTTTGGGACTCAGTGTGAAGCCTCCGTGCATCATTGCACTTTGTTTGCTACAGGTTTTTGGCTTTCTCTGTCCATGCACAGAGTTCAGGGTTTTCAGTACACATTATATCACAACACCTGTTGGTCAGCATACTAATTCACTGATTAAATAAACCAAAAGGGTTTTTCATAACAATGAACCCAAGTTCTGAATATCGTCCTGTAGAGTCCATCGCTAACTGCCTGCTAACTCTCCTCCTCCTGCACCGTGTTGCTTGTTTTCGTTGGGTATTTGACTACACAATGAAACCAAATCCACCTTTTTCTGTGGAGAGGAGAGGGAGGGCCAGACTGACTGACTGACAGATACTGTAGATCAGGGGGTATCAAACTCAGTTTCACAAAGGGCCACGCTGGAAAATAAGAATCACATTAAGGGCCAGACATTTAGTTCATTCACATATTTTTATTTCATCAAAAAAGTCAAGGATCTTTGACTGTATTATTGCATGTCTCATATAGCCTTCTCACTTACAGTTTGGTCAACATAAAGACCCAAAAAAGTCAGCAAAGAAGTAACTTAGCCATCAAAGAAAAAGAGACAAAAACATAGGAACGGCGGGAAAAAACGGCGGGAAGAAACAGTGGGGGAAAAACGGCGGGAAGAAATGGCGGAAGCTTTGGCAAAAGTGACACAATCTTCAGAAAAAGTGACAAAATATTGAAAAAGCTCCAAAAAAAACTTGATATGCGGCCGGATCAAAAACCTGCGAGGGGCCGGATTTGGTCCGCGGGCCTGGAGTTTGACACATGTGCTGTAGATGGATGGATGGACAGAAAATGTAACGGAGAACAAAAAACAATGACGGGGGGAAAAGTGGATGTGAGACAAAGAGAGTTAGGGAGGATGCGATGAAACAGCTGGAGTAAAAAAGTAGGAGTGTGGGAGTAGAGAGTGGCAGTCGGAGTCAGTCAGGACGGGGAACAAGCCAGCTGTCAGTGCTAATAGACAGTGAAGGATGGAGGGAGGGGTGGAGAGGGGGAAGGAAGAGATGTTCAGGCCAAACAACCTGTCACCAGCTATAACGAAGCGTAGCGTAACACAGCTGCCTTGTCTGAATGTCAGAGGAAGAAACTTCTCTGGCAGTTTTTTTTAGAGAGCAGTGGAAGCAATCCAAATGATATTCTCACACGGATAGATGCTGTCTACTTCAGTGGCACAGCCGAAAAACGCTGCAGGAATTCAGATAATAGCCTCAGTCAGCTCTCAGAGGATAAGTCAGCTTCAGGATGGAGGCCTTTAAGGCAGCATCGCGACTCTTATTTCCCTGTCTGAAGTTCTGTTTGCACCCCACTGTTTGGTTGCTTTTATGGGTTGGGAATATATTCCCACAGGACGCTCACTCACGGCCACGGAGATGAAAGCAACTTCTACAAAGACTTTTGAACTCAGCTTTGAACGGTAATTGACAAGAGTGAAGGCTTGCATCAGCTCGCTCTGAGTAATCAAGTCGGCTGCTCTGTGACCCAGAAATCCGCTGCCAGGCTGACAGTTGTCATCGGCAAGAAAGCTTGTTGTAAATGACAGAATTCTGCCAGATATTTTCTTTTGAAACAAACTTATGACAGCGATCTTCACCAGGGATCCAGGGTCCTCAGAGTTACTGCAGGAGGGCCACCAAATTATGTTTGGAAGTTTTTTTCAAAAAACTAAAATTTCTTAACTGGCCTGTAGGTAAGGTAGTCACCAGGGGTGGACTAGGAAAAAGATTCGGCCCTGGCAATTCCGTCACTTACTGGCCCAATTCTAGACGGGGACGTTATTTGCTTTATAATTGCAAAAACCTGACTCACGGGAGATTATGGCAGCAGCAGTTTGAGGCACACTTACAAGCTTTCATAATTAAATAATACACATACTGGAGTAATTCATAAAACCTTCATATAAACCACCATGGCACCATCTTAGAATAGAATGGAAATGCTTGCATATATATACTTAAACACCACACTACGAAGACATAGCGGGCAAGACGCAAGCTTTTATTTTGAAAAGTAGAAGCCTGACGGCACCAGATGGGAGGCTCCAGGTTGCAACCGTACAATCTTACGTATTTTTGTGTCTTACGTACGCCAGTGTCTTTTTTTACAGCGGCCCAGAACTGCCAGATTGCCAGTCCGCCTGTGGTAGTCACTAAGGTAGCCATCCACAGATCCAGTTCATCCTGAGGATTCACTGTGTTACGTGTAACCTTAAAACAGGATTCATAAAATCACACCAACAATTATTGTAATAGCTTAGTACTCTATGCACTAAAAGGGTATATTATAAAGGCGTTATGCATATAGAGTTGTTGCTTTTTACCCAGACATTTCACAGTAATCCATTTTAAAAGCTGTAATTGCAATATTGTGAAACTGTGGTATTTTTGCTGAAGGTTACCATACCGCCCATGCCTAAAGTTTTCTGATATTTGCATCGTTTCGGGTCATTTCTCTGCCTTCTTTCTGTCCTGCATCTCCAACTATTCTCTCCACAGTTATATAACCCATTTGCGTTGATATATATTTGACTCTCTGCCCTCTTTTCTTCATCCCCCCCAGACATCCGCGGGCTGCAGGGCTTCCTGGACCAGACGTCCCGGCAGGGCGTGGACGTGGCCTTACAGCGAGTGGACAGGAACATCAGTAAAGTCTTCACCAACCTGTTCACCACCATGAGAACGGAGGAGCTAAACCGCTACAGAGACACGCTACGCAGAGCCATCCTGCTGCTCAGCCCCCACGGAGCTCACACCTTCATCCAGCAGGTCGGTCCACAGTCACTTCATCCGCTAACGCACGCGCTCACAGCTTTGTGTGTGTACGCTGAGCAGGTACACAACACGTTTGCACACATAAGGAACAAAATACACGGTTTTACCCTGACAGCAGTGACGGACTGGCCATCTGGAACTTGGGGAAATGCCAGAAGGGCTGCCCTCTATGGGCCACTACTGATAATACCAATAATCTGTCTTTGGTTTATTTTGATAAGTTATTTCATGCATGCAGCTAAAAATATTCAAGATTGTAGTGCAGCGAGCTGCGTGGGAGGGTTTCACGCGGTAGGCAGAGTTACTAATTTCAAAGCTATATTATTGACACTCAATGCATGTGCTACCCGGAGGTTAAGCATTGCTCTTTCCACATCGAGCCGTTGTATTAGTGCAGAATGTCTTTAGTGCAGCATATCATGTCGTAGATCTGCCGACGCTCTTAGATGTTAAATTGTTGTTGGCACATGTCTATGTCACCGTCTCTAGCGATAGAACTGCGTGTCCTTTCAGTGTGTGTTCAACATTTTTGCATTCTCTGTATGTTTTTTTGGCTTTTTATCTCAATGTTTGGGTGAGGTTGGTGTGGTTTGAAAATAGAGTCGGTCTGTTGCAAATGCCAGGGCCGTTTTTTGATACTAGTCCGCCGCTGCACGACAGACACAATGACAAATGAGTTTGCAGAGAAGTGTGCTTCTATAGAGAGCGAGTGAATCATTGTGTATTTTGGGAGCAAATGGGGGTTGAGAGAAGTATGAGTGTCATCCAGCAGGTCAGTCCACATTCAGACATTTCGCTAAGACACACATTCACCGCTCTGTGTTCGTGCTGTGAGCAGATACACGATATGTTTGCACACATAAGGAACAAACTACTTGTATTTGTAGATCACAGCGTATATTATGTCTAGTTCGACCGAATCCTGAATCCACTGGTTGAGATTCTGCTGAGTCCTCCTCCCATCCTCAGTCCATGAACTCAGTCAACACATTAATGAAGTCAGCAGGGACTGTCCTTCCTTTGCTGTACCTGAAGTTACTGCATTCTGGCTGCTGTCTGTAGATTCCTTCATCACAACTCGTATTCTTCCAGATGTTTGATACCAGATGTTGTAACAGTGGTGATGTTGTGTATTGTTTAGGGTCCTCGCCACCACCAGACTAATCAGCATTGCAGATTGAACATGTAGCTGGACTTGAACGGCCTTCTTTTGACTGAAAGTGCTGCCAAACATCACTTTTTCTGCTCCCCAGTTCCATTTCCACTTCCTCACAGCCGGCTGCATTGAACGCTCCACCTACGTTAACACCTTCCCGTAATCAACGGCGCCGTCATTACGGCGACCAGCGTAGCGCGTGGAGTGCAAGCGTAGGGTTGGGTTCAGTGAAAACCCAAGACAGAAACCCAACCCCGTCAAAAAGCCCAATATTCAGCCCAATCAAAAGCCGAATCCTGGATTCGGTGCATCCCTGATTATGTTGCTGTCGGGCCGACACCTTGTATCTTCATATTTCTATATTTTAATTCAGTCCCTGTTTTCATAAGTCAATGCTTTTGGTCACCCTTTCCGTCTTTCCATTTTTGTCTGGGGTTTTACAAATATTTAAACAGTGACGTGGCGATTTTATCTGAAATTTGTCTGAGAGAAATGGACAAAAACTAAAAAATCTTTTTTTCAAATTAGCCTTTTTTTCATTTACAGAAACAGGCTTTTACCCAACAGCCAAAACAACAAATTACTTTGCAGAGAACTGTGCTTCTATAGAGAGCGAGTGAATAATCGCATATGTGTATTTTGGGAGCAAATGGGTGTTGAGAGTAGTATGAGTGTGATCCAGCAGGTCAGTCCACATTCAGACATTTCGCTAAGACACTTTATGTTGCTGTTGGGCAGAGGCGACATGTAGGTGTTGATCACGGTGTAAATAACAAATTATTTTGCAGAGAGGTGTGCTTCTATAAGTAGTGAGTGAATGGTTGTAGATGTGTATTTATGAAGCAAATGGGTGTTTAGAGGAGTATGAGTGTAAACTATATAAAAGGAACTGCCTACAGAAGACGTGTGTATGTTTGAGTGGAAAGGAACTGAATGTATTAAATGTTTGCAGGGGAAAATAGTATCCCTCCTTACTGTATATAGGAATGACTGTACATATATATGAAGACATTACCCTAATGAGTGCATGTCATGTAGGGAACAAATGTATGTGAGTGCATATATTTTTAGAGACTGAATAATCATTGCTTTAATATGGATCCCTGCATGCACATTTATAGTGACAATTAGAAGTAATTGCACTGTGTGCTGCGGTCAAGTAATGGTGACAGAATGGGAAGAAGAGGAGAAACTAGCTTTATTCTGACATGCATTATTCCAAGGTCGTTAGCTGTAGTGCTGACCTGAAGTCACAGCTACTTTTGTTTGTTACCAAGTGAAATCAGTGAAGGATATCTTCGATATTCCCGGAACTACATGTCCCAGACTGAGATGAGGGAACTAATATGTGTGCATAGGGAACAAAGGAGTGTGTAAAGGGAACTAATAATTGTGCATAGAGAACAAATGAGTGTGTAAAGGAAACTTATAAGTGTGCATAGGGAACAAAGGAGTGTGTAAAGGGAACTAATAAATGTGCATAGAGAACAAATGAGTGTGTCAAGGGAACTAATGCGTGTGCATAGAGAACAAAGGAGTGTGTAAAGGGAACTTATAAGTTTGCATAGGGAACAAAGGAGTGTGTCAAGGGAACTAATACGTGTAAATAAGGAACAAATGAGTGTCTAAAGGGAACTAATAAATGTGCATAGAGAACAAATGAGTGTGTCAAGGGAACTAATGTGTGTGCATAGAGAACAAAGGAGTGTGTCAAGGGAACTAATAAGTGTGCATAGAGAACAAAGGAGTGTGTTAAGGGAACTAATATGTGTGCATAGTGAACAAATGAGTGTGTCAAGGGAACTAATATGTGTGCATAGAGAACAAAGGAGTGTGTAAAGGGAACTAATACGTGTGCATAGGGAACAAAGGAGTGTGTAAAGGGAACTAATAAATGTGCATAGAGAACAAATGAGTGTGTAAAGGGAACTTATAAGTTTGCATAGGGAACAAAGGAGTGTGTCAAGGGAACTAATAAGTGTA
>CM042334.1:1958724-1978724 GCA_023566125.1 Zingel zingel | reverse complement strand
GGAAAAAAGTGACAAAAAAAAACAGTATAATTCAATTCAATTTTATTTATAGTGTCAAATCATAAAAGGAGTTATCTCAGGACCCTTTACAGATAGAGTTAATAGACTAGACTAGAGTAGTTGTAATAGTTCATGGAGTCGTAGAGCACAGCAGGGCGTAACAGGGCGTGGCAGGGCGTTGGCCGGACATAGCAAGTTGACGCCGGGCATTGCAGGGTCTAATGGGGCACAGCAGGGCGTAGGGCAGGACCACGGCGACAGCTGCCACCATGATGTAGGTGCCTTCATGATCCAAGATGATGGGGCTGGGGGGACAAAGAACATACGGACTCCGGGGAATAAGCTCCCCGGAGCTAGGTTAATAACAAGCATTTCTGGAACATGAATACACACAGATGGAAAGAGAGAGGAGAGAGGAGCTCAGTGTGTCAGAGGAGGTACCCCGGTAGTCTAGAACTATAACCGCATAGGGAGGCTGTGTTGTGGCTACACACCCACCCCCGCCGGTCTAGGCTAACGCTGCAACACCTTACTCCCTAAATATAGTAAGCTTTCTATGGGGAGAAGCAGAGATAGGGAGGGGGTGAATCATGACTGAGGCTACACACCCACCCCCGCCGGTCTAGGCTAATGCCGCGTTGTATTTACCACAGAACTCGTTATTTACGAGGTCAAAGTCGTAAACACGTGACAGCAGCGCGAGTTCAATACCCAACATGGCTGCCTCCTGTATCAACAGCTGTGAAAGCTGCAGTAACATGAAGTTATCAGCACTTCTGTCTTATTTGTGTCTCACTGAATCAGTCGTTCACACAGGCGTGTCCAACTTCTATCTGTAGACGTGTTGTTACGCTGTTTGCATGCACAAAAAACGGCGTAATGCGTTGTTATCAACTGGTTGCTAGCGATAGCTAACCGGGCTAGAGCTGATGAAAACAATGAAAATCTGACTTTTAAATAGAACGCAGTCAACTTGGGTATGACGTCATTCACGCCGCTTAATGTGCAACTGTACATTTATGTTATGTTAGGTTGTGTTATGTATGTAGCAGTGCAAACGTACTGTCTGTGTGCTTACGTGCTGAGGTGTTTGTTCCTGTTCCCACACTGTTCTTATCTTTATGAGGATAGTCTGAGAGTTGCTTCGTTCCCCTCCCCTCTCCTTCATGTCTTGCTGTATCTGTCCCTGCAAGAGTTAAGAGAGAGTTGGGTTGGCGTGCATATGGCGACTCGGTGTGTCTGTGCGTGTTGCTTTAAGGTGACATGCACTTACAACACCAAGACAAATTCCTTGTGTGTGTAAACGTACTTGGCAATAACGCCTTTTCTGATTCTGATTCCCAGTTGCGGCTTCCGAGTTCTGAGGTAAATAGAACGTGGCATAACACTGCAAAACCTTACTCCCCAAGTATACGTAAGCTTTCTATGGGGAGAAGCAGAGATAGGGAGGGGGTGCGTCATGACTGAGGCTACACACCGTCCCCCGCCGGTCTAGTGTAAGCAGCAGGAAAAGGTTTTTTTTTAAGGTTAAGCTTGCTTGCTTCAATTTGGATATTCTGCACAACACTTGGTTCTTAGCTGACTTGCTTTCTAAAGCAAAGTTGAAACTTCTGAAAGGTTGAACGAAGAAGAAAGAAAGAAGCCTTTTCTCAGCCTGTGAGCCACTTTCAGTTTGACCTTTACACTACCAGTTAACGTGAGAGGAGAGTCGGTACAGTTACGTATGTTTCCCAGTCACACAGAGATGAATCTGTCCTTGGATGGAAATGGAAACCCATCTGTCGGGCCTGTAAACTCTTCAGATTAGAGGGCTGTTAAAGACAAGGTTGCTAGTCCCACATGGCTTCTGTTTCTTAATCATTGTTAATCGCTCGGCTTTGTCTCCCATCAAGTTAGTCCTTGTGGGCCGCGAGAAGGACGGCATTGCTAATGAAGCGAGGGAGACGGAGGAGGAGGACGAGAAGGGGAAACAAACAAAAGAACAAAACGACCCAAAGAAAAAGCCGCTCAGCCTCGACAGACAAACAAATGGAAAAAGAAACCTTGGTGATATGAGAGAAAAACAGGAACAAAAATGAAAAGCACGCCAGTTGTGTGTTTGAGTTGAACAGAGCGAGAGGAGAGAAAATGAGACGAGACGACACGAGAGCTGAAGCTCGACAGCGAGAGAAGCTTTCAGAATAATCAGAAGTGATGTCTCAGCAGAGGAGAGAAGTATTTTAGTGTTAAAGGTTGAGTTTATGGGTATTTTATATATAAACAGACCAGCAGGATGTGGTTCAACAACACATTCTCACTCCTATCTCCTAAAATACTGACGCTTGGTCAGGTGCCTTTGTCGTTAAAACGCTAAAAGTCTCCTTTAGCGTCATATAACGCGCTTAGTCGGGACTATTGGCGTCCCTTTTGACCCAGTTAGGCCAACCGTTTCCCCTCCCTTGTCGCTTTTGTTGCTATGAATGTGTATAGGGTCAAGTGCCAACAACTAATAATTTAAACAATAATAACAGACCCTATGGGGCAAACGTGCATGGTTAATTCTGTCCACTAAAAGTTCTGTTTTTGCTGCTAACAGGCTCAGATTATTATTCTAAGAGTCTGATAACATTATGGAAATGATCCTTACAGAGATAGACCTTTTAAACCTCTTTAAGATCTTTCTGTTTAACCAGAAACAGCGCTGAAGTCGCTAGCGCTAACCCCACCAGACTCCATTTAAAAAACCAATACTTTTAGCGTGTATAGAGCCAACAGAGTGAGACCTCTCACTGCTGTAACATCTTTGTTGGCAGTCGCACATGCTCAGTAGCTAGGTAAGACCACATGCTCAGTAGCTAGGTAAGACCACATGCTCAGTAGCTAGGTAAGACCACATGCTCAGTAGCTAGGTAAGACCACATGCTCAGTAGCTAGGTAAGACCACATGCTCAGTAGCTAGGTAAGACCACATGCTCAGTAGCTAGGTAAGACTACATGCTCAGTAGCTAGGTAAGATCACATGCTCAGTAGCTAGGTAAGACCACACGCTCAGTAGCTAGGTAAGACCACATGCTCAGTAGCTAGGTAAGGACTACATGAGCTAGCTAGCTGTTTCTCCAACTTCAGTAGTACAAGGCAGGATTAGCCGGGAGACTTATTCTAAACGAGGGCGCACTTCCAACTTTGTGGTGAATACCTGCAGAACAGGGACATGGAAGTAGTTCTTTTGGAGATTAGGGTGAACTAGTGTGTGTTGTAGCTGTGTTTTGCCATTGAGAACGAGCTAGCATGCTAACGGTTAGCCCCCTAAGCCCCTTGTCTCGGCTAGTGACGTAGAAAGCCGTGCAGATGTTGACCAGCTCACCCGGAGACTGAAGGCAGGACACATTCAGACACCAGATTTCACTCTAAACAGCACGGATGGTTGTTTTTTCAAAGTTTGTATGCGTGTGGAAGCACCAGAAACACAAAATAACACAAGAAAAAGTGTTTTTTTCATAATATGGGCTCAGCAGCATTGCCACAACGGACCGCTCGCATCTTTCTCCGCCATTACAGAACTACAACTCAAACTAGAGCACGACCTCAACGTCATCGCTCTCAGCCACTCCCTCTGTTCACTGATTGGACCGCCAACAATTTGGCTGGAGAATACCCAAGAATATACCGCAAACCTAGAGGTAGTACCGAAGGGAAATGAAAATTGAGCGGAAGTACGTAGGAGGGCTGAGCCAGGCTAGTTACAGCCTGAGGTACACATAAGAAATGTAGAATTCCTTCGGTCTGTGTGATCCTTCACCTACAGTTTCAACATGGAAGTCAGGAGGTTGTCACGTGGGAGCAGAAGTATGTGTGGGTGTCTTTAGCTCCTGGTAGTTTTCATTGTATTGGGTACTGTTTTACTACTTTAAGTTCCCTCTCCCACATCTTTACTTTCTCTGCTGTCGAACCACAGTGCCCGCAGGCGCTAGTGAAGTCTTGGTGAGGGCAGAGAGGGCAGAAAGAGTGAGATGTTGCAAAAGAAAAGCAGGTTGTCATCATCATCATAATTGATCTCACCCACAGCCCCTCTCTGCTATAATTGGGGCCCTTAGTGTGAATGCTCCGGCTGCTTTTTAATTGCCTGGAAGTGGGCGGGTGTGGAGGATAATTGACAAGCATTAGCGCTGATTGGAGATCAGCATCGGAGACAAACGCCTCTGGCCTCAGAAAGTGCTCTCAGTCAGGTGAGAAACGCTCAGCATTTGACATTTTTTACAAGGGATATTATTCTTAAATGTTGCAGAAAAGTGATTTACGGAAGCACACAAACAACTGGAGCTCACAAGTATTTACTTACATTCAGATTACTTTATTGTTGTTGTATTTAGGTATGCAATAATTATTACATGATTGTCTAATTGTCAATTTCTTTACATACTGATGGTTTCTTTGTTTAACCACAACAAATTGGTAACATTAGCTAAGGTCTTAAAGGGTAACTTCCCTATGTTCCTATGGTTTTGTGTCTGAGTGACTGATGGGAACAACAGTCTTTGACATTGGTCCATATATTATTATTATGAAGCGAAATTGCTGCAGTTGGCAGCTGCGAAACAAGCTACAATATTATATTAATAGTAATTGTCCAGGTTGTATTTGCCTTCACAAAAGTGCTTGTTTTGCCGCTGACAGGCTCAGATTAATATTCTAAGTGTCTGACAACATTATGGAAAGGATTTCTAAGGAGGTCGACCTTTCTGTTGAAGAGTAAGATCCTTTTTTTAAACATAAAAACATCTGCGAAATTGCGTTCCCTAAACCCACCAGACTCAATGCAAATAATCAGTAATTTTAGCATCGTAAAATACACTTCATTCAAATTGGACAGAAACAAAATAAAACTATGAAAAGCCATTTTGGGTCGTCTTTCCACTTTTACAACCATCACAACTCTAGTTTTGGTTGAAATAAACACATAGATTACAGATTCACATGTGAGAATATGTTGGCTCTATACACGCTAAAAGTCCTGATTATTTACATGGAGTCTGGTGGAAACATGCTGGCTCTATACACGCTAAAAGTCCTGATTATTTACATGGAGTCTGGTGGAAATATGCTGGCTCTATACACGCTAAAAGTCCTGATTATTTACATGGAGTCTGGTGGAAACATGCTGGCTCTATACACGCTAAAAGTACTGATTATTTACATGGAGTCTGGTGGAGATATGCTGGCTCTATACACGCTAAAAGTACTGATTATTTACATGGAGTCTGGTGGAGATATGCTGGCTCTATACACGCTAAAAGTCCTGATTATTTACATGGAGTCTGGTGGAAATATGCTGGCTCTATACACGCTAAAAGTCCTGATTATTTACATGGAGTCTGGTGGAAATATGCTGGCTCTATACACGCTAAAAGTATCGCTTTTTAAATGGAGTCTGGTGGGTTTAGCACTAGCGACTTCAGCGCTGTTTCTGGTTAAACAGAAAGGTCTCAAAGAGGTTTTAAGGTCTATCTTTGTAAGGATCATTTCCATAATGTTGTCAGACTCTTAGAATAATAATCTGAGTCTGTGAGCGGAAAAAACAGAACTTTTAGTGGACAAAATTGACGATGCACGTTTGCCCCGTAGGGTCTGTTATTGTTTAAATTATTAGTTGTTGGTACTTGGCCCTATACACGTTCATAGCAACAAAAGCGACAAGGGAGGGGAAACGGTTGGACAATATGTTTTTTTATGATAAAAAAGAGGCTTAGTTTACTTCATAGGCTGTGTATTTGTGTTATTACATTATCTGGGTCACATGACAGTGATATATAACCAAAAGATGGATCCGGGGATTCATTCAACACTTAAATAAATTAATATATATTTTTTAATTGACTGCAATAGACAATTATATTGTTAATTTGCAATTATTTCAGACAATTCATTGTACAGTTACAGCTCTAGTTGCATTAGATCTGCATAAAAAGGAGATTTGTCTTTGGCACCGACAGCTATGCATCTGAAGAAATGAAATAATACTAAAAACATGTAGGCTGACCAATAATCTCTCATATAATTACAATTCGGCATATCTAAACAAAATCAATAGTTACCAGTCAAACGCTTAATGACCTTAGCTAATGTTAGCAATTACTGTGTGTGTGTGTGTGTGTGTGTGTGTGTGTATGTGTGTGTGTGTGTGTGTGTGTGTGTGTGTGAGAGTGTCTGTGTGTGTGTGTGTGTGTGTGTCTGTGTGTGTCTGTCTGTGTCTGTGTGTGTGTGTGTGTCTGTCTGTGTGTGTGTGTGAGTGTCTGTATTTGTGTCTGTGTGTGTGTGTGTGTGTGTGTGTGTGTGTGTGTGTGTGTGTGAGTGTCTGTGTGTGTGTCTGTCTGTGTGTGTGTGTGTGTGTCTGTCTGTCTGTGTCTGTGTGTGTCTGTGTGTGTGTCTGTGTGTGTGTGTGTGTCTGTATTTGTGTCCGTGTGTGTGTGTGTGCGTGTGTGTGTCTGTGTGTGTGTGTGTGTGTGTGTGTCTGTGTGTGTGTGTGTGTGTGTGTGTGTGTCTGTATTTGTGTGTGTCTGTGTGTGTGTGTGTGTGTCTGTCTGTCTGTGTCTGTGTGTGTGTGTCTGTGTGTGAGTGTCTGTATTTGTGTCTGTGTGTGTGTGTGTGTCTGTCTGTCTGTGTGTGTCTGTCTGTGTGTGTGTGTGTGTGTGTGTGTGTCTGTGTGTGTGTGTGTGTGTGTGTTTCAGACCTTAGCTAATGATCGCAATTACTTGTGGTTTAAACAAAGAAAAATGGACAATAACACCAGTACGTACACATTTTTACAGGTACAGCTACTTAGATCAGAACTTAGGAGTGTGCTGTTGGTCCGGTGGACCAACTTATTGTCCTACAAAGTAAACATCCTCACTGCCAAAAAGCTGCCGAGGCGAGGCCCTGGATGCTTCGTGTTCGCAGCTGGCGGGCGTTGTAAGGGCATTGGTGTGACTATCTTTCCCTTGGCAGCAATATGAGATGGATGAAGGATGGATGGGAGATGGGCTGACGTGTCATTTATCACAGAGGGAGGCGTGGCGGGGGGGTGGGGGCATGTAGGGCTGTTGTCATTTGTTTGGCGGGCGTACAGCGCGGCTGATATGCAGCCGCATGACAGGGCTAATCTGATATCAGCCCGAGAGCCGAGGAAACGCAACGCAGTGCCGTGGGTGAGCTGAGTACGGGGAGCATATCAAATCATCTCTCGGTGCCTGAACTGTAAACACACATCGGTTTGAAACCAGCAGAGACTGGACACCAGAGAGGTGTGGGAACTGGGCCAGGGATGACGAGGCAGCGTAAGGAAAGCAAAGGCCTATGGAAATGGGGAGCGTGTCTATGTTCCCACAGCCCTATGTTCCCACAGCCCTATGTTCCCACAGCCCTATGTTCCCACTGCCCAATGTTCCCACAGCCCAATGTTCCCACAGCCCTATGGTCCCACAGCCCAATGGTCCCACAGCCCTATGTTCCCACAGTATGTTCCCACAGCCCTATGTTCCCACAGCCCTATGTTCCTACAGTATGGTCCCACCGTCCTATGGTCCCACAGCCCTATGTTCCTACAGTCCTATGGTCCCACCGTCCTATGGTCCCACAGCCCTATGTTCCCACAGTATGTTCCCACAGCCCTATGTTCCCACAGCCCTATGTTCCTACAGTATGGTCCCACCGTCCTATGGTCCCACAGCCCTATGTTCCTACAGTCCTATGGTCCCACCGTCCTATGGTCCCACAGCCCTATGTTCCTACAGTCCTATGGTCCCACAGCCCTATGGTCCCACAGCCCTTTGTTCCTACAGTCCTATGGTCCCACAGCCCTATATTCCCACAGCCCTATGTTCCCACAGCCCAATGTTCCCACAGCCCTATATTCCCACAGCCCTATGTTCCCACAGCCCTATGTTCCCACAGCCCTATATTCCCACAGCCCTATGTTCCCACAGCCCTATGTTCCCACAGTATGGTCCCACAGTCCTATATTCCTACAGCCCTATGTTCCCACAGCCCTATGTTCCCACAGCCCAATGTTCCCACAGCCCTATATTCCCACAGCCCAATGTTCCCACAGCCCTATATTCCCACAGCCCTATGTTCCCACAGCCCTATATTCCCACAGCCCTATATTCCCACAGCCCAATGTTCCCACAGCCCTATGTTCCCACAGCGCTATGTTCCCACAGCCCAATGTTCCCACAGCCCTATATTCCCACAGCCCTATATTCCCACAGCCCAATGTTCCCACAGCCCTATATTCCCAAAGCCCTATGTTCCCACAGCCCTATATTCCCACAGCCCAATGTTCCCACAGCCCTATGTTCCCACAGCCCTATGTTCCCACAGCCCTATATTCCCACAGCCCTATGTTCCCACAGCCCTTGGTCCCACAGCCCTATGTTCCCACAGCCCTATGTTCCCACAGCCCTATGTTCCCACAGCCCTATGTTCCCACAGCCCTATGTTCCCACAGCCCTATATTCCCACAGCCCTATGTTCCCACAGCCCTATGTTCCCACAGCCCTATGTTCCCACAGCCCTATGTTCCCACAGCCCTATATTCCCACAGCCCTATGTTCCCACAGCCCTATGTTCCCACAGCCCTATGTTCCCACAGCCCTATGTTCCCACAGCCCTATGTTCCCACAGCCCTTGGTCCCACAGCCCTATGTTCCCACAGCCCTATGTTCCCACAGCCCTATGTTCCCACAGCCCTATGGTCCCACAGCCCTTTGTTCCCACAGTTCCCACATTTCTAATATTTTTTTTTTCAAAATTAGGCCTTATATTCCCAGTTTAAAATGTTGTCATGCAGTTTGTTGTGAATCTGCTCCAGTCCATTCAATAAAAACTCTAAATAAAGCCTCATCTGTTTTCATTTGCATCGTAATTCGCTTTGCAAATTGAATATGCAAAGTGGAAATGCAATCCTTAAATTCTGTTATTTTGACTACAAATTACAATGAAGGCTCAATCAATTGCATTTCCATGTCCTCATTTCTCAAATTACGTGACAAATATATAAAATATGTTATTGTGGTTATATTAATGTATTCAGTGGTGAATTACTGTGGATTATACAGGCTTTTTGTTTACAGTATATCTGGGTCTGCAGTGAGGAAAGTGCTGACTCATTAAGCAATGCATTCTCATGAACGGGTCCGTATGCATGCATTCACTGCCTGAAAGTCTTTATTTTTTCCCGGGAAGCTCTCCGCTCTCTGGTGTGAAAGTCCTGCGTTGTGTTCTTATACAGCGGCCGTCAACGTGGCGGATACAGCAACAACAAAAAATGTAATGCTTATGAATTTCAGTGCTTACCTTCTTGTAGCTTTTTGAACGAATGGATCATGAGAACAGGCTGCATAAAGACGCAGGCACCGGCACATATATGCATGTTTGTTGTGCACGGTATTGCACGGTGTGGCTATATTTTGGATCTGTGATGAAGGTCGAATGAAACAGATGAACAGATTACTCCTGCCTCCTGCTCCCACTTTTTCTTCCGGTGATTTAATTTGAGCTACCGCCTTCTCTTATATACTTCCGCTCCACCACAACATTTCAGAAAATAATCTATACAGAGAAATATAAAGAAATATGGTGCAAAAAAAGGTGAATCCATTCATGAAAATAGCATTAGCTGTGTTGAGAAGCAGCACCGAGAGCTTGTGTGTGTTTGAACAGAGTTACTGTGTGGTTGTCAGTCAATCCATATATTCACATATTCTATTCTCATATTCTTCAGATATCAACAGCAGTCGATGGACACACACAGGTTCACATTTTTTGGGAGTTCACTTAAAAATGTGTGCAGAAGTTGGCCAGAAACTTAGAGAGAGAGAGAGAGAGAGAGAGAGAGAGAGAGAGAGAGAGAGAGAGAGAGAGAGAGAGAGAGAGAGAGAGAGAGAGACAGAGAGAGAGACAGAGAGAGAGAGAGTGAGAGATTGTTTTAGACTGCACGGTTCACAGCCCACAACACACACACACACACACACACACAGAGACACACACACACACACACACACACACACACACACACACAGTTTCTACATAACAAGACCCTCTGGAAAAATTTTCCCATCTCTTACTTTCTCTCTTATTGTTTTTTTCTCTCTGTTGTTTTCTTCATATTTTCGGGCAGAAAGCTTCAGACATCCATCTCTGTCTCACTCCTCATTTCCTCTCGCTCTCTCTCTCTCTCTCTCTCTCTCTCTCTCTCTGTCTCTCGGTCTCTCTCTCTCTCTCTCTCTCTCTTAGACTCGCCCGCCCACTCTATTGCTCACACTGTTATTCTCTTGCTCGCTCACTCTGCCTCTCTTTTCACAAACACACACACACACAGACACACACACACACACACACACACACACACACACACACATTTCCCTCCACACTCTCTTTGCTTTGTCATAATCCATCCATCTTGTTACTCAGGAGTGCACACAGCCATACAGCGCTGTTTTTGAGCGAGGCTGTGATGCCGTCCGGCTACAGAGCTCAGCACACAGATTACACACCAAAACCGGAGAAGCCTGTGTTACCGTACCCAGCCAGGTAAAGGGTAGCGGGGGATATCTGTACACAGGCCTAGTTGTATTTTAATTTAAGTTTATAAGTTATCTGCTGTAGTTATGGCTGATACTGTGGGCAGGGCCATCACAGAAAAGAAGGAAATTAAAAGGAGAACAGCTACAAGCTAAAAGGGAAAGTGAATTTCCCCATACCCCATAGCAACTGCAGAAGTACCCCAGGGGGTACACGTACCCCTGCTTGGGAGTCACTGTAGCTCGTTAGGGATGGGAGTTGGGTCCTCCTGTTGCCAGCACTTTCCCTCCATCCCTTAACAAAGCCAGGTGTTTTTCTGTTGACTTCATGGGGGGAGCAGTCACCGAGAGGTCAGCTAATGAGGATCCTAACAACACATAATAGCACATCTCTGTCGCTGTTTCCGGCCAGAAACATCCTTACGCTGAGCCTGAGTCCGCTGACTCCGTGAACTGCATGCTCGAGACTTCATTAAAACCTGCGGTTTTCTTACAGCTAACACTTAACTTGTGAAGGATGGCGTGCTAACCTCGCAGCCCTCGTTTCCACTCCACGTGAAGACTAGTCAGTCGGTGTTGATGCAGCTGCAGCTCGATTTCCTCCAAAAACAACTCGTATTGCTCATTAGGCTTCTTGTTGTGCTGCTGGTGAAGCTGCAGCTTTTGTAGCTTTTAACAACTGACGTGATTACGTCTTAATTGCAATTGCAAATTGGAGGCTTTTGTTTGAGCTCCAGTTACTTTAAAACCACAGTTCAGTGGATGAATTGTAATATTCAAGTTTGCTTTCTGTAAAACACAACAAGCATTCGTACACATAGCTCAAATCTCACACTTTTTCTGTTTACTTTGAGTACGTTCTGCAGGAGCCCTTACAAAGTACAGACTGGTGTTGCATGCAGTATGCATACTACTGGACAGGCTGTACTCATGAACTACCTGTATATTGCTACGAAAAGTAATGCTCTGTAATTGGTATGTATTCAACATATTTATTTCTGTATGCACCACATTGAGGGGGGATTGGATTGGATGTTTGGCTCCTAAAATACAGGGCTGTCAGGCGAAGGAGTGGAGATCATGTCCTGGAGAAGTTAAGGAGAAATCACAAGACTTTCACCAGGAAACAGGTGATCATGTCCTGGAGAAGTTAAGGAGAAATCACAAGACTTTCACCAGGAAACAGGTGATCATGTCCTGGAGAAGTTAAGGAGAAATCACAAGACTTTCACCAGGAAACAGGTGATCAAGTCCTGAAGAAGTTAAGGAGAAATCACAAGACTTTCACCAGGAAACAGGTGATCATGTCCTGGAGAAGTTAAGGAGAAAACACAAGACTTTCACCAGGAAACAGGTGATCATGTCCTGGAGAAGTTAAGGAGAAAGTTAAGGAGAAATCACAAGACTTTCACCAGGAAACAGGTGATCATGTCCTGAAGAAGTTAAGGAGAAAGTTAAGGAGAAATCACAAGACTTTCACCAGGAAACAGGTGATCATGTCCTGGAAGTACTACTTAAGGGATCCTGACTAGTTGTTTTGGTGCCTAAACGTAACTGCTATCGCTGCATGATGCTCACTTCTTGTCAGCTTAACATAGATTGTGCTGTTTGCCTTACTTCATGTAAATGGTCGAGCCTACAATAGATGAATCTGGTGGCTAAAAGGAAGTTACAACTGCGCTGCTGAGGATTACATCCACATGGGAGGACGAGAGGGGCGTATGTGTTTCTGTAGTGATACCTATTTGGTTAACGTCTGAAACAGATTACCCGGGATTAAACCCCACATTTCATCATTCTTCTGTGGCACAACCAGCTGCATTTTCTGCAATATATTCAGCCCCTATTCACAATTACTGTTTGGTTCGCTTCTATGAATGGACTGAGTAGATAAACATGTGACTCCAAATCAATGTATTCCATTCAATGTGAAATATGCAACAAGAGGGCTCTTCATTATCTGTGTCCACAGGATCAAAGCTGAAATGCATTAGCCACACTTCCTGTTTTCAGTCCACTTTTGTATATTTTAAAGTGCCCATATTTAAAAAAAAGAGATTTGTGGTGTTATTTTGTGTCTCTGGTGCTTCCACACGCATACAAACTTTGAAAAAATCCATCCATGCTGTTTAGAGTGAGATCTCCGGGTGAGCTGGTCAACATCTGCACGGCTTTCTACGTCACTAGCCGAGACGAGGGGGCTAGGGGGCTAACCGTTAGCATGCTAGCTCGTTCTCAATGGCAAAACATGGCTACAACACACACTAGTTCACCCTAATCTCCAAAAGAACTACTTCCATGTCCCTGTTCTGCAGGTATTCCAGCAAAGTTGGAAGTGCGCCCTCGTTTAGAAGAAGTCTCCCGGCTAATCCTGCCTTGTACTACTGAAGTTGGAGAAACAAATAGCTAGCTCATGTAGTCCTTACCTAGCTACTGAGCATGTGGTCTTACCTAGCTACTGAGCATGTGGTCTTACCTAGCTACTGAGCATGTGGTCTTACCTAGCTACTGAGCATGTGGTCTTACCTAGCTACTGAGCATGTGGTCTTACCTAGCTACTGAGCATGTGGTCTTACCTAGCTACTGAGCATGTGCGACTGCCAACAAAGATGTTACAGCAGTGAGAGGTCTCACTCTGGAGCTAAAACAGAGACCTGAACACAGGGTGAAAAGAGGATCTGCAGCAATGTGCAGTACAACAGAAATATGGAGGAAATTAAACCATGTAAACCTATTCTGGTACAACCTCAAAATACAATTATGAACCTGAAAATGAGCATAATATGAGGTCTTTAAGCCCAAACAAGCTTCCTGCACTCGCTCTTACGTATGTCGGCTCTCGTCAGCCCTGTGTTGACGTCTGCTGCACTTTCCATTAGCCCAGACATCCAGAAATTAGCTTCCTGTCTCAGTCTGATGAGCTACAGTATGGCAACTGCAGAAGTACCCCCAGGGGTACCCGTACTCCAGGCAGTTACCGATCGTGTGCAACCACATTGTCTCCATGTCTTTTGACAGTGAGAGCAACAGTGCTCACAGACACTTTGCTTCTTGTCATTGTCTCGGTCATCTCTCCGCATAAGAAGAGATGAGCTTTTCTGCATGTTTTCTCAAAGGCCCTGACTCTTTCCCGCCGACGTCAAAGCGGGTTCTGTTTTAAAGCTAACCAACCCCGTTCTCGCTCTCCCAACTCGTGAAATACCAACCCGGTCTCACGGCAGTTCGTGAAATGGTCACGTTATTTTGAATCTATTGAGTCGTGTTCACGGGGCCAGCACGAAAATGTAAAGTAATGTATTTCAATGGGAAGCATATTTCGTGATCACAGCACGACTACGGTAGTAGTATGAAAAGCCGAAAATCCGCGTAAGGAGGTTGGTTGGGGTGGTGTATAGGTCAAACAACACGGGACTTTCTCACCCGGGAGACCGGGGATCGCGTCCCGCGTGTCATGTTTCCTAAACCAAACCTCCGTATAGATGGTTCCCATTTCGTGCTGGCCACCCCGAAAAAGAAACGAGATAAACGTGTTGTTGTACACGAATCAATAGATTAAAAATAACATCACAATTTCACGAACTGCCGTGAGACAAAGAAGCTTGGTCGGTGTCTCTCAGCGTCAGACGTGAAAACGTGAAAAAGTCATTCTGAGTCTTGTTTAAGTGCGTCCCGACGGTCAAAAGAGGGAACATTTTGGGCCTCATAAAGCCCCCAAAAAGTTCCTCCGCCAGCGACAAATACGTTGAGAAAAGCACCAAACAAGTTGGAAAAAAGCCGAAAAAAAAGTCAAAATTGTCTGAATAAGTGATAGAAACATCAGAACGTCACAAAAACATCGTGAAAAGCTTCAAAAACTTCCGAAAAAGTGGCAAAACATTGAGTAAAGCGTCCGAAACATTAAAACTAAGTACCTAAAGCATTGAAAAAAACCTGCATAAAGCGTCGTAATAAGCACCAAAAACTTGGTGGGCCCAAATTTATGGCGAACCTAAATTGAAATGTGGGCCGCATCAAAACCTGCGAGGGGCCGGATGTGGGCCTCGGGTTTGACACGTGTGATCTAGCGAAGAAGAAAAAGACAGATGAAATTCAAAATATATCAAAAATATAATGGAAAGTAGGATGGTGCGTGGCATTGGGCATTTTTAAGTATATATATATATATATATATATATATATATATATATATATATATATATATATATACTACATGGGTATATGGTCTTTCTTAGTGAGTATACTGCGTATACCTACGTATCACGTAGTCTACAGCAGTCATTCCCAAACTGTGGTCCGCGGCCCACTAGTGGTCCGTGATGGTACTGCAGGTGGTCCGTGGAAAAGCAAAATAAAATATAAAATAATAGTTTTTTAACCTTCATTTTACCAGGAAATTCCCATAAAAATTAAGAATATGTATATTGATATACAATTTAAATTACATTTTTAAGTTATTGTGTGATTACTAGAATAGGCTAGTTGCGCTCGGCCCTAGCCCTAAACATAAAATCGCCAAAGGGTTTGAAATTTGGACTATATCCAAGTGTAATTACTGCATAGATGTAATACTGTGCCCTCGGACGCTTGAGTAGGCCTAAATAAATGAATTAAATATGTGGCAGCCGTTGTGTGCAGTAACCTTTCTTTTAACAACGAGCCTGTTGTCCTGATGAGATGACCAGTTCTAGTTTTAGTGCTATAGGCCGATTAATTAAGAGGTGGGAGAGATGAGGAAGACTGTAGAGATGTCAGGTGGAGAGATGAAGACTGTAGAGATGTCAGGTGGAGAGATGAGGAAGACTGTAGAGATGTCAGGTGGAGAGATGAGGAAGACTGTAGAGATGTCAGGTGGAGAGATGAAGACTGTAGAGATGTCAGGTGGAGAGATGAAGACTGTAGAGATGTCAGGTGGAGAGATGAGGAAGACTGTAGAGATGTCAGGTGGAGAGATGAGGAAGATGATGAAGACTGTAGAGCTGGAGGATGCTCCAGCGTCGTATATAGTCTGGTGTGTGGGAACATTTTGGATTTCATGTTACCTATGACGACAGCGGAAATCAAACAATAGATAGAACTGCCACTGTGTGCATGTATTGTGCAACATGCATTTAATATGCCAATGTTAGCTATATATATATATATATATATATATATATATATATATATATATATATCTCATATGCTGAAGTATATTTCTGGAGTGTTAAAGATTAAAAAAAATAAAAAGAACCATACAGAACCGAAATCCGTGACCCTAAAACCGTGATAGGAACCGAACCGTGGATTTTGTGAACCGTGCCACCCCTAGTCCACACGCACAAACAGTTTGAGAACGCCTGCTCTGCACTACTGCAGGAGATGTATCCGAGGCACACGAGAGCCTTGACATGTGGAACGTGACAGAAAGGCGGCCCAGCTCCTGGTAATCTGCTGCTAACACGCTTTCTCATTCCCTTCACATGCTCTCCGCCGCCCAGCCAGGCTGGTTGTGTTCAGCGTTGACATGTCGCACAAAGCCCCCGCGGGGCGGCAGCTGCTGCTCTGTGACAGGAAGCTGTTGTGACTGCGTGTCTCTTTGTTGACGGAGCCACGCGGGGATCGACAAAGCCGACTTTTAACCCTTCTGGGCTCGGTTTGTTCTGCAACCGGCACGGAAAACATGACGAAAACGTAGTAAAGGTTATGTTTGTGCCTTTTTTTTATTAAAAAATTATCACAGTGAGCTGGTGAATTCAGTATTGTGAAAGCAATACTTCAGTATAATCTGATATTAAATGTACTTAACTAGAAGTAAAAGCTTTATTGTGGCTTGCTTGTAGTAAAGAATAATATTCAGGGTTTCCACACACTACTTAAACATCAAACTCAAAGTCTGACATCAACACAGAAAAACAGACAGAAAATTTAGGTTTTTGTTCACTCCAATGTACCAAAACATTTCTTGAAAAGTTGAAAATGTTGAAAAAAGTGACAAAAATGTCAAAAATGAGAATTTTTTTTTGAAAAAAGTGACAACAATTTTGAAAAAAGTGACAAAAATGTCAAAAATGACACAAAAATGTTGAAAAAAGTGACAAAAACGTTGAAAAAGTGACAAAAATGTTTTAAAAAGTAACAAAAATGTTTTAAAAAGTAACAAAAATGTTTTAAAAAGTGACAAAAATGTTGAAAAAGTGACGAAAATGTCAAAAATGTTGAAAAAAGTGCCAAGAATGTTGAAAAAAGTGACACAAATGTCGAAAATGAGACAAAAACGTTTAAAAAAGTGAAAAAAATTGTGAAAAAAGTGACAAAAATGTTGAAAAAAGTGACAAAAATGTCGAAAATGAGACAAAAACGTTAAAAGTGTTGTAACAGAGAGGCGGAAGCTCCCTCGCGTCGTACAACACTACGAACGCAATCAAACATTTAATAAAAGCACCACACCAAAGAGCACGAGGATATTTCAGCCAGGCGGCAGAAAGACGAAAGGAGCAAATCACTTCTGGAGTCATTCCAAAAAAAGGTAATCTCCAGACAGACAACGTGAAAGCTAAAGGGATTACCGAGAGGGGGGGTGGGTGGGTGGGTGTGTGTGTGTGTGTGTGTGTGTATCTGTGTGTGTGTGTGTGTGTGTGTGTGTGTGTGTGTGTGTGTTCATGTTTAACTATATTCGTGGGGTCCAAAAACCGGGAGTCCAGTATACTTGTGGGGTCCGACCAGCTTTGTGGGGCCCAAAATGCTGGAGCCCACAAGGTTAAAGGTCTGTTTGAGGGTTAAGACTTGGTTTTAGGATTAGGGTTAGAATTAGGTTATGGTTAGGGTGAGGGTAAGGGTTAAGGTTAGGCATCTAGTGGTGATGGTTAAGGTTAGGGTAAGGGGCTAGGGAATGCATTATGTCAATGACGGGGCCCCACAAAGATAGTGCCACAAACCTGTGTGTGTGCACGTGTGTGTGTGTGTGTGTGTGTGTGTGTGTGCACGTGTGTGTGTGTGTGTGTGTGTGTGTGTGTGTGTGTGTGTGTGTGTAAGATGTTTACAGTTATTGCACTTTTCTTATATTTCAGATATTTGACATTTTAAAACCTTGATTTGTTGATGCTACAAAAGCCAGTGTACTTGATTTGTGCTTTTATTAACAGTGTGTGTGTAAGATGTTTACACTTATTGCACTTATATTATTACTTATATTTAATATACTCATATTTCAAGACTCAAGTATTTGACATTTTGGGAATTATGATAATAATAATATTAAAGCAAACACAGCTCTGGTATCGGAATAGTATCGGTATCGGCCGATATCCAAATTCAGGTATCGGGATCAGATCGGAAGTGAAAAAATGTGGATCGGTGCATCCCTAACTCCATCAAACAGTATGCCTCATCTTTCTTTCAATGCTTCCAAGTCGAATCACTGTAACGGTAGTCTGGATCAACGGAAGTACGTTTCCAGGATAAAGCCTGACGAGCTTTGGGTTACACTTTACTTGAAGGTATCGACATAATCGTGACATGACCCTGTCATGAACGTGTTATGAACAAGTCATGAACATGTATGACTTCTGTCTTTAAGTGTCTGTATGGATCACTATGAAATAGAACTATATCAATGACTCCTGGTGTGGGACATCCACACACATCTAAAGGTCAATGTTAGAACCATTTCCTTCTCTTCACGTCCAATATCAACTAAAGAAATGTGATTTGGGTTGTTGGTGTGGTCCCTCCACGCCCTACTCTTTCCTTGCAGCTGTTGCATATTGCAAACTTGTTATCTTCTGCACACACGCTGAAGAACCCCAAACAGCTGACATGTTGCAGGTTAATTCACCAGGTTCCTACATGTGGGAGAATAGCGCCGACACGCCTTCACACAAAGGAAGAAGAGAGCGTGCTGTGGCGTCCGTGTGTGCGTGCATCCTTGAGAACTGTAACTGGTAGAACTTACAGCACACACACATATTTATTTTCTATCTTTTCTTTAACAGAACATGCATTGAACAAATAATGGATCACTATAACATAGAACGAATGAATGACTCCTGGTGTGGGACATCCACACACATCTAAAGAGCAATGTTAGAACCATTTCCTTCTTTTCACATCCAATATCCAACTTAATATAATAAATATAACCTTGCAGTATAAAGATATTTCTCAAAACACACGCAGGCCTGTTTGAACGTCCATAGTAACGTTCCCTGTTATGCACCCCCACTAACCTGTAAAGCGTTTTAAACAGTAACATTAATACAGCGACTCTTGCAGCCGGACGCCAGATGCAGAGGGGCCGTCACCGCAGCGTTCTAACGTTAGCTTATTGTCTCATCTGGGGTCTGATAAACAGGAAATGCATCAAAGTCAGCGTGCCCAACGCTATTCTCCAATACGCTGTAGCTGTCGTATTGCACGGGATCCAGTAATTCAGCCTCAGAGGGGAGAGAGAGCGGCTGAGAGCAGTAGAGCAGACAGCCGTGTATAATTATTACGACTTTATAACATTTCATGAACAGCTGATTGAGCGGCGGTGCGCTGAGCTTGCGTTAATCATGCGGTATAAGACCGAGCACGTGAAAATCAGCCAATTCCGGTCACCGGCCGGTCAATCGGTGCATCTCTAATTACCAGAAGTTGTCTTGGTCATGACAAGTTGACATTAAGTTAGTTTGGGATGTCCTTGTAATGACATTAATTGACAGCAAATTAACAGGTTAATAAGATGGTAAAATAGTTAAAATACAAGTTCATCTTTCATACATACCTAAGGAATGCAGAGCAGGCTACAATTTGATATCAAACATGTTAGCAGCAGGTCAGCAGTGACAACAACAACAATATGAAATGACCAGGAGATTAAAAATGTGCACAAGTCTGACTTTCCAATCCATTTGAAGCAGAACGTTGTTCCGTTGTTCTCACCCGGGAGGGGTTGGAGCGTGACGTATATTCGGTATTCAAACTGTGATGATCAAGCTTTAAAAGCCTGCGTTTCCCCCCCTCCTCCCCAACCCCCCGCGCTCTCCAAAGGCTTGTCAGTGTGCCCGTTTAACATGAGCCGCTGGCGCCATATCTGACTCGCAGCAGATAAATAAACAGGCCTTTTCTAAACAGACGCGACGAAAACACAGCGTGAAAAGGCCTTGAATGCTTTTGTTAAGGAGAGACGGGCGGAAGAAAGTGATACAAAGACGGGAGGGTTTTTATCACATCTCCCTGCGCTGTACGGAACAAATCAGCCATTTATTCCAGCGTAGGCATCTCTGTCCTTCTTCTCACCTCTTATCGCAGCCTAGAGTCTTTTCAGTGAGTGCCAGGGAGCTTTAAAACGCCCCAATGTTCCTTTAGAAAACAGGCAAAGGCACAGGCAGACAGCTGTCACTGATTGGTGTCCGATAAGATCCATTTTGCCGTGTCAGGACGTCCCGTCACAGATACCGCCGCTGCCGAGCACGACCTCACATCCAGCTCCCCTCCAGGCGA
>CM042334.1:1933724-1953724 GCA_023566125.1 Zingel zingel | reverse complement strand
CCTGACAGGAAAATCAATGACAGAGAGACAGACGGAGACGGGAGGAGTGCCTCACCCTGCTGGGACGTAGACGCAGGAGGGGAGGAGGAGGAGGAGGAGGAGGAGGAGGGAGAACACCAAGGACGAAGGATAGAGGCAGCCTTGTATTCATGATAGAAGAATATCCATCGAAATCGCACGGCTGTTTTGATTAGAAAGCTAGATAGAAATCAAAGAATTATGATGGAAATCACGAAAGGAAAAAGGAGACTGCCCTTCCCTGAAAACTAGAGGATGAAGGTCGGGGTGATGGACGGGTCACACACCACGTTCAGGCCCGACATATCGTAGCAACACGTATTTTTAAACTGAAAAAGGGGTATTTTCAAGGGGGTAAGCTTTGCTTCAGACCGCGTAGCTCCTATGGCGCCATTCTGATGCTACCAAGCCATCAGCTCCCGTTAGCATCCCATTGACTGCCATTCATTCTGATGCTACCAAGCCATCAGCTCCCGTTAGCATCCCATTGACTGCCATTCATTCTGATGCTACCAAGCCATCAGCTCCCGTTAGCATCCCATTGACTGCCATTCATTCTGATGCTACCAAGCCATCACCTCCCGTTAGCATCCCATTGACTGCCATTCATTCTGACGTCACTTTGACAGAGAATAACTTTACATCTGAAGCGTTTAAAGACTCTATTTGTCCGTTGTTTATTTCTAAAGAAACACGACAATGTATAAAAGGCTCCATTACCTTGTAGCTCACGTTATGGCTCCGTAGCAGACGTTGTTATAAAAATAGGCTAACGATTGGGTCATAACCACGAGACTTACTGTCTCATAGTAGAGGAGTTACCGTATAGTCCAGGAGAAGCTCTCAGGCAGTTTGGACTTCCATTAGCTGTTTAAGTGTAATTCCTAATGTTAACTATCATGTTAGTGATCAGTAATTAGCCTGTGCCTATGTTATCTCCTTACATATACCTACGCTCTCCGTCTCTGCTAGATTGGGAATGATTGAGATTTCTCTTGGCACAGCTACCAGAAGACTTCCAACTTTCAGACAGGTTGCTCACGTCACATCTACGTCTTCAAGCTCAGTTGGAGGCTGCTCAGTAACGCTCAGCCATCACCGGAAAAGAGCTTCTAACATCCTTCACTGGTCTCCGTCCAGAGACACGGGACCTGCTGGTCCAGTATATATACTGTCTATGTCAATGGGTATTTTGGACACGCTGTTGTGCGAGCGTTCCACCATTTCACTACCTCAACTTAACAGACCCGTCTCTGCTCACCTGGGACACAGACACCAAACCGGAGAAAAGGTATCTCATAGCACGATGCACACCGTTGCACACAACGATATAATACAAAATGAGTACGAATTACACAAACTTAAGGAAACTTTTTTACAACCATTATACTTCCACCCCCGTGAGCTGTAATACGAGCTGAAGTGGTCGTTTCTCTAATTATTTTAATTTGCAAAATGATGTTTTCTGTTATTTTCTGTTTATAGCCGAGCTGTGTTGTGATTTAACAGATTTTTAAATTGGGTTTTTTTTTTTTTTTTTGGTTCATTTTGAAAATGAAAAGCAGAAAATTAGAGCTATATTTAAATCACACGACAAGGACACAGAGACACACACAGGGACACACACACACAGGGACACACACACAGGGACACACACACACACACACACACACACAGGGACACACACACACAGGGACACACACACACACACACACACACACAGGGACACACACACACACAGGGACACACACACACACACAGGGACACACACACACACACAGGGACACACACACACACACACAGGGACACACACACACACAGGGACACACACACACACACACACAGGGACACACACACACACACACACACAGGGACACACACACACACACACAGGGACACACACACAAAGGGACACACACACAGACACACACACACACACACACAGGGACACATACACACACACACACACACAGAGACACACACACACACACACACACAGGGACACACACACAGGGACACAAACACACACACACACACACACAAACACACACACACAGAGACACACACACATACACACACACACACACACAGACACACACAAAGAGACACACACACGCACACACAGACACACACACACGCACACACAGACACACACACACACACAGAGACACACACACACACACACACACACACACACAGACACAGAGACACACACACACACACACACACACACACACACAGAGACACACACACACACAAACACAAACAGACACACAAACACACACACACAGGGACACACATACACACAGACGCAGACACACACACACACAAACAGACAGATACACACACACACACAGAGACACACACACACACACACACACAAACAGACAGATACACACACACACACACACACACACACAGAGACACACACACACACACACACACAGAGACACACACACACACACACACACACACACACACTCAATCAATCACATCAATGTTAATTCTTCAAACACTATAAATCCAATGACAGCTGGACGGATCATTTATTCAACTTGTGAAGAGAAGAAGAAGAACATCGTTTAATGGAACCGTCCTCGTTATTTTTTTGGACAATTTGGTTAAAGTCAAACCCAAATTTCTGAATTTTTTTTTTTTAAAATGTGTCAAAGTTAACCCGAAAACAACAGGAGGGATAAAATAAATTGTGTGTTTTGGGCGACCTGCTGAAATGTCACAGAGCAGCTCGGCTGATGAATCCTGATTGGATGCAGCGACCTGGGTCACGGTGACATCACCCTCAATCTGTATCACCATGGTGACACATTGCTTCTTCGTCCAATCGCAGTGGCACGGCGGCTCAGTAACATAGAGACGCTTTTGATTTCTTAGAAATAGAAATCCCTGACGCAGAAGTAACCCAGATTCTCTCTGCTTGGAATCACGTTAACGTTTCAACAGTTATTTCTTCTCCTGGGAAATGAATGTGTCTGCTTCTACTGTCTCGTCCTGTGAAGAGAGAGAGAGAGCTGCTTTTCTCCACGAAACGGCAGGTGTGAAAGAGGAGAAGGAAAGATGATCTGCTGTAGAAGATTGACATAATGCCGGTGAAGATTGGTGCAGCCTGTGTGTATTATCCCAGAGTCAACGGGATGCACCGCTGTCTTTTTCATGCTTCCAATCGCAGTTGCAAAAGTTCGATTTCTTTCTAATCCTGCACACAGTCTAAAGGCCCCGACACGCCAACCAGACGGCCGACCGTCGGCAGTAAAGCCGGTCGGGCTGATCAGGTCCCCGAGGTCCAAAAAGTTCCTCAGAACTCACCGAAGAGACGCCGAGTTGAGCGTACGTTCTGCACGTGCGCGAGACGTAATACGTCTCCATAACAGCAGGTGGCGCTGGTCTGTATTGTTTCCATTAACAGTCGGATTATTTCCCAGAAAATGAGAACCGGCAGCTGATTGGACGAACGCGTCACGTGGGTCTGGTTTCTCCGGAAATTCACAGCCAGACTGTCATGGCGGCTCGTTCAGAATATGATCTCATCCATCCATCCATCTTCGTCCGCTTATCCGGTATCGGGTCGCGGGGGTAGCAGCTCCAGCAGGGGACCCCAAACTTCCCTTTCCCGAGCCACATTAACCAGCTCCGACTGGGGGATCCCGAGGCGTTCCCAGGCCAGGTTGGAGATATAATCCCTCCACCTAGTCCTGGGTCTTCCCCGAGGCCTCCTCCCAGCTGGACGTCCCTCCACCTTGTCCTGGGTCTTCCCCGAGGCCTCCTCCCAGCTGGACGTCCCTCCACCTTGTCCTGGGTCTTCCCCGAGGCCTCCTCCCAGCTGGACGTCCCTCCACCTTGTCCTGGGTCTTCCCCGAGGCCTCCTCCCAGCTGGACGTCCCTCCACCTAGTCCTGGGTCTTCCCCGAGGCCTCCTCCCAGCTGGACGTCCCTCCACCTTGTCCTGGGTCTTCCCCGAGGCCTCCTCCCAGCTGGACTTCCCTCCACCTTGTCCTGGGTCTTCCCCGAGGCCTCCTCCCAGCTGGACGTCCCTCCACCTTGTCCTGGGTCTTCCCCGAGGCCTCCTCCCAGCTGGACTTCCCTCCACCTTGTCCTGGGTCTTCCCTGAGACCTCCTCCCACCTGGACGTCCCTCCACCTTGTCCTGGGTCTTCCCCGAGGCCTCCTCCCAGCTGGACGTCCCTCCACCTAGTCCTGGGTCTTCCCCGAGGCCTCCTCCCAGCTGGACGTGCCTGGAACACCTCCCTAGGGAGGCGCCCAGGGGGCATCCTTACCAGATGCCCGAACCACCTCAACTGGCTCCTTTCAACGCGAAGGAGCAGCGGCTCTACTCCGAGCTCCTCACGGATGACTGAGCTTCTCACCCTATCTCTAAGGGAGACGCCAGCCACCCTCCTGAGGAAACCCATTTCGGCCGCTTGTACCCTGGATCTTGTTCTTTCGGTCATGACCTCCAGCCTTCATGACCATAGGTGAGGGTAGGAAAGAAAGCTCACTGGTAGATTGAGAGCTTTGCCTTCTGGCTCAGCTCTCTTTTCGTCACAACGGTGCGATACGATCTCATATTGGACTAAAATAGTTCACCGTAACGTGTTCCTGAGAACATGTTAAGAGAGAAATAGGCCGTGCAGTCGCTGAATCTGTCTTCATTTCAGATCAACAAAGGTCAGATTAACAGATCTTCATCAGATTTTGAGAGGATCATCCGCTCCCCATCTCCGGGTGAGTCCCGACTGTCCTGTCTCTGACTGAACATGTCGGGTCGGCCCAAATGAAGGCCGACGGCTCCTCGGACGGACGACGGCACGGGACACACCGAACAGACTCGAGTCACCGACCTCGCCAGACGGTCCGACGGCCGATTATCGGGCTGGTGTGTCTCCTCTCTAACCCTTGTGTGTTGTCCTTCAGTCCCTCCAGAAAAAAACCTGATTATGCGATCGCATAATTCAACGCATAATCAGCCAAAGTCCGCATATTCATGCGGGGGGGGGGGGGGGGGTCGCATTCTTTCAAATACGCCGCACTTTCGCCGCATAAATTGCCGATTTCCGCGCAAAATATGCGGGACTTGCATGATTTCATAATCCCCGCATTTTCGTTGCAAAAAAGTCACACATATATCTCAGCAGAAAGTTGAAAAATGTTACGCTTACTTCACAGAAGAGCAGCCGTTTCCCCTGTTGCCATGGGAATGTTACGAAGTGACGTTATGAAGTGATGAGGTGACGTTATGAAGTGATGAAATGACGTGATGTTATGACGTGATGTTATGACGTGACATTATGAAGTGATGAAGTGACGTGATGAAGTGACTTTATGAAGTGACGTTGTGAAGTGACGTTATGATGTGATGTTATGACGTGACGTTATGAAGTGATGAAGTGACGTTATGAAGTGACGTTATGAAGTGACGTTATGAAGTGACGTTATGACGTGATGTTATGACGTGACGTTATGAAGTGATGAAGTGACGTTATGAAGTGACGTTATGAAGTGACGTTATGACGTGATGTTATGACGTGACATTATGAAGTAACGTTATGAAGTGACGTGATGAAGTGACGTTATGAAGTGACGTGATGAAGTGACGTTATGAAGTGACGTTATGAAGTGACGTTGTGAAGTGACGTTATGATGTGACGTGATAAAGTGACGTTATGAAGTGACGTTATGAAGTGATGAAGTGACGTTATGAAGTGACTTGATGAAGTGACGTTATGAAGGGATGAAGTGACGTTATGAAGTGACGTTATGAAGTGACGTTGTGAAGTGACGTTATGATGTGACGTGATAAAGTGACGTTATGAAGTGACGTTATGAAGTGATGAAGTGACGTTATGAAGTGACTTGATGAAGTGACGTTATGAAGGGATGAAGTGACGTTATGAAGTGACGTTATGAAGTGACGTGATGAAGTGACGTTATGAAGTGATGAAGTGACGTTATGAAGTGACTTGATGAAGTGACGTGATGAAGTGACTTTATGAAGTGACGTTATGACGTGATGTTATGACGTGACATTATGAAGTGATGAAGTGACGTTATGAAGTGACGTGATGAAGTGACGTTATGACGTGATGTTATGACGTGACATTATGAAGTGATGAAGTGACGTTATGAAGTGACGTGATGAAGTGACGTGATGAAGTGACGTGATGAAGTGACGTGATGAAGTGACGTTATGAAGTGACGTTGTGAAGTGACGTTATGATGTGACGTGATAAAGTGACGTTATGAAGTGACGTTATGAAGTGATGAAGTGACGTTATGAAGTGACGTTATGAAGGGATGAAGTGACGTTATGAAGTGACGTTATGAAGGGATGAAGTGACGTTATGAAGGGATGAAGTGACGTTATGAAGGGATGAAGTGACGTTATGAAGGGATGAAGTGACGTTATGAAGTGACTTGATGAAGTGACGTGATAAAGTGACGTTATGAAGTGACGTTATGAAGTGATGAAGTGACGTTATGAAGTGACGTTATGAAGGGATGAAGTGACGTTATGAAGTGACTTGATGAAGTGACGTGATAAAGTGACGTTATGAAGTGACGTTATGAAGTGATGAAGTGACGTTATGAAGTGACGTTATGAAGGGATGAAGTGACGTTATGAAGTGACTTGATGAAGTGACGTTATGAAGTGACGTGATGAAGTGACGTGATAAAGTGACGTTATGAAGTGACGTTATGAAGTGATGAAGTGACGTTATGAAGTGACGTTATGAAGGGATGAAGTGACGTTATGAAGTGACGTTATGAAGGGATGAAGTGACGTTATGAAGGGATGAAGTGACGTTATGAAGGGATGAAGTGACGTTATGAAGGGATGAAGTGACGTTATGAAGTGACTTGATGAAGTGACGTTATGAAGGGATGAAGTGACGTTATGAAGGGATGAAGTGACGTTATGAAGTGACGTTATGAAGTGACGTGATGAAGTGACGTTATGAAGTGATGAAGTGACGTTATGAAGTGACGTTATGAAGTGACGTTATGAAGTGACGTTATGAAGTGACGTGATGAAGTGACTTTATGATGTGACGTGATAAAGTGACGTTATGAAGTGATGTTATGAAGTGACGTTATGACGTGATGTTATGACGTGACGTTATGAAGTGATGAAGTGACGTTATGAAGTGACGTTATGAAGTGACGTTATGACGTGATGTTATGACGTGACATTATGAAGTAACGTGATGAAGTGACGTTATGAAGTGACGTGATGAAGTGACGTGATGAAGTGACGTGATGAAGTGACGTTATGAAGTGACGTTGTGAAGTGACGTTATGATGTGACGTTATGAAGTGATGAAGTGACGTTATGAAGTGACGTTATGAAGTGATGAAGTGACGTTATGAAGTGACGTTATGAAGGGATGTTATGAAGTGACGTGATGAAGTGACGTGATGAAGTGACGTTATGAAGTGACGTTATGAAGTGACGTTATGAAGTGACGTTATGAAGTGACGTTATGAAGTGACGTTATGATGTGACGTTATGAAGTGACGTTGTGAAGTGACGTTGTGAAGTGACGTTATGATGTGACGTTATGATGTGACGTTATGAAGTGACGTGATGAAGTGACGTTATGATGTGACGTTATGATGTGACGTTATGATGTGACGCTATGAAGTGATGTTATGAAGTGATGAAGTGACGTTATGAAGGGATGTTATGAAGTGACGTTATGAAGTGACGTTATGAAGGGATGTTATGAAGTGACGTTATGAAGTGACGTTATGAAGTGATGAAGTGACGTTATGAAGTGACGTTATGAAGTGACGTTATGAAGTGACGTTATGAAGTGACGTTGTGAAGAGACGTGATGAAGTGACGTTATGAAGTGACGTTATGAAGTGACGTTATGAAGTGATGAAGTGACGTTATGAAGTGACGTTATGATGTGACATGATAGTGACGTTATGAAATGACGTTATGAAGTGATGAAGTGACGTTATGAAGTGATGAAGTGACGTGATGAAGTGACGTTATGATGTGACATGATGAAGTGACGTTATGAAGTGACGTTATGAAATGACGTTATGAAATGACGTGATGAAGTGACGTTATGAAGTGACGTTATGAAGTGACGTTATGAAGTGACGTTATGAAGTGATGAAGTGACGTAATGAAGTGATGAAGTGACGTAATGAAGTGACGTTATGAAGTGATGAAGTGACGTTATGAAGTGATGAAGTGACGTTATGATGTGACGTTATGAAGTGACGTTATGAAGTGACGTTATGAAGTGACGTTGTGAAGAGACGTGATGAAGTGACGTTATGAAGTGACGTTATGAAGTGACGTTATGAAGTGATGAAGTGACGTTATGAAGTGACGTTATGATGTGACATGATAGTGACGTTATGAAATGACGTTATGAAGTGATGAAGTGACGTTATGAAGTGATGAAGTGACGTGATGAAGTGACGTTATGATGTGACATGATGAAGTGACGTTATGAAGTGACGTTATGAAATGACGTTATGAAATGACGTGATGAAGTGACGTTATGAAGTGACGTTATGAAGTGACGTTATGAAGTGACGTTATGAAGTGATGAAGTGACGTAATGAAGTGATGAAGTGACGTAATGAAGTGACGTTATGAAGTGATGAAGTGACGTTATGAAGTGATGAAGTGACGTTATGAAGTGACGTTATGAAGTGACGTTATGAAGTGATGAAGTGACGTTATGAAGGGACGTTATGAAGTGACGTTATGAAGTGATGAAGTGATGTTATGAAGTGACGTTATGAAGGGACGTTATGAAGTGACGTTATGAAGTGATGAAGTGATGTTATGAAGTGACGTTATGAAGTGACGTTATGAAGTGACTTGATGAAGTGACGTTATGAAGTGATGAAGTGACGTTATGAAGTGACGTTATGAAGTGACGTTATGAAGTGACGTTATGAAGTGACGTTATGAAGTGAACGTTATGAAGTGACGTTATGAAGGGAAGTTATGAAGTGACGTTATGAAGTGATGAAGTGACGTTATGAAGTGAACGTTGTGAAGAGACGTTATGAAGTGACGTTATGAAGGGAAGTTATGAAGTGACGTTATGAAGTGACGTTATGAAGGGAAGTTATGAAGTGACGTTATGAAGTGACGTTATGAAGGGAAGTTATGAAGTGACGTTATGAAGTGACGTTATGAAGGGAAGTTATGAAGTGACGTTATGAAGTGACGTTATGAAGGGAAGTTATGAAGTGACGTTGTGTTATCTTATGAAAACGTATGCACAACAATTAGGTGACTGCCGGCTAGTCCTGTGACGGTTAAGTTTAGATGAGAAAAGGTGACTGTGAGCCGGGAACAGAGCATCGTGAGGTGGCTGTCCTTTCAGTGGCTCTTACAGTTAAGTTATCACCTGTTTCCTGGTGAAAGTCTTGTGTTTTCTCCTTAACTTCTCCAGGACATGATCACCTGTTTCCTGGTGAAAGTCTTGTGTTTTCTATGTATCTAATATTTGAATGATTGACTTATTGATGAGAAAAAAAGACACATGTAGCACGTTTTCTTTCTGTCCTGTCAGAGAGACTTTTCTCAGCTCTGGTGTCGAAGCATCTCGCCGGCCTCCATCCTGTCCTTGACAGCATCAACACACACACACACACACACACACACACACACACACACACACACACACACACACACGCTCACACACACAGTCCAGCTTTTATGTTGCTGTCAGTGAATATGAGTTAGGAGTTTTTCCTCCAATAAACAGAGTGACATTTGAGCAGCAGTGTGCTCAGAGAGACCCCCCCCCCCCCCCCCACACACACACACACACACACACACACACACACACTCACACACACACACACACACACTCTATGACAGTGACTGGCTGAGCAGCAGCAGTGTACGCTGAAACAGCCGGAGGTGTTGAGCTGAATCACAAATGTTTACCGTAGTGCTGAAAACAATGAAGGCACACACACACTGCTGCGACCTCTTACTGTGTGTGTGTGTGTGTGTGTGTGTGTGTGTGTGTGTCTGTGTCTCTGTGTGTGTGTGTGTGTGTGTGTGTGTGTGTGTGTGTGTGTGTGTGTGTGTGTGTGTCTGTGTCTCTGTGTGTGTGTGTGTGTGTGTGTGTGTGTGTGTGTGTGTGTGTGTGTGTGTGTGTGTGTGTGTGAAAACAGTATCGGAGAGTTTGTTTACATGCACTTTTATCATTTTTGTCCTGTTCACATATTTGCTCGTGTAAACACTGAACCCTGCTTACAGCTGATAAACTCTGATCCTGGTTTGGTTTGGTTGGAGGGAGAGAGAGAGAGAGAGAGAGAGAGAGAGAGAGAGAGAGACAGAGAGAGAGAGAGAGAGAGAGGGAGAGAGAGAGATATGGAGAGAGATATGAAGAGAGAGAGATATGGAGAGACAGAGAGAGAGAGAGGGAGAGAGAGAGATATGGAGAGACAGAGAGAGAGATATGGAGAGAGAGACAGAGATATGGAAAGAGAGAGAGGGGGAGAGAGAGGGAGAGAGGGGGAGAGAGAGAGGGAGAGAGAGAGAGAGACAGAGAGAGAGAGGGAGAGAGAGGGAGAGGGAGAGACGGAGAGAGAGAGAGAGGTAGAGAGAGAGAGGGAGAGAGAGAGGGAGAGAGAGGGAGAGAGCGAGAGAGAGAGAGAGAGAGCGAGCGAGAGAGAGCGAGAGAGAGAGAGAGGGAGAGAGGGCGAACAAAGAGAAATTTTGAATACATTTGTGAATAATTTTTAACCTTTTGTCTTTTATGTAAATACAGATGCTTTAAATAAATGCGGTTACTCCGTTAGTTCCCGTTGTTGTTGTTTTAATATCATATAATACAGGAAGAATCTGTAAAATAAAACAGATTAATTCAATTATTATTACAGACACACACACACACACACACGCACACACACACACACACACACACACACAGACATGTGCACACGCACACACACACACACACACGTGCACACGCACACACAGACACACGCACACACACACACACACACACACACACACGTGCACACGCACACACAGACACGCACACACAGACACACACGCACACACACACACACACGCACACACAGACACACACACACACACACACACACACACACACACACACACACACACACACAAGCTAATACACACACACACACACACACACAGACAAGCTAATACACACACACGCACAAACACACACACACACACACACACACACACACACGGTTAACTGTCTTGTTTGTTTTCCTGAGATTGGATGGTGAGTTCTTTCGTTCTGAATAGTAACTCTTAAATAAATCCCCTAATCATCCGTAGACGTATGGATGTCATACATCTTCTGAAGGCTCTCAGTCTGTAGCTCGTGGTTGTAAAGTTTCGGGAGGCTGTGACTATCCTCCAGGTTGCAACAGCTCATTGACACACGTGTCAAACTCGAGGCCCGTGGGCCAAATCCGGCCCCTCTCAGACTTTGAGGGGAGGGTTGTGAAGCCTCGGTGGACTCGTGTGTTGTCTGAGTGCTTTTCCATTTTCACATTTTCCGTCTCTCCTTCCAAAGATCCAACCTCTGAGTTCTCACGCTGAGCGAGGAGAAGAAACTGCGCCTAAAAGCTCCTCAATAAGGCCGAGATAATGAACGTTTGCATTGGGTCCATTTGGTGACGTTTCAGAGGGACCATGCTTTCACAGCTTCATGGAGGTGTTGAGATAACCAAGGTGTGTGTGTGTGTGTGTGTGTGTGTGTGTGTGTGTGTGTGTGTGTGTGTGTGTGTGTGTGTGTGTGTTCTTGTTTAACTATATTTGTGGGGTCCAAAAACCGGGAATACAGTATACTTGTGGGGTCTGCACAGCCTTGTGGGGCCAAAATGCTGGAGCCCACAAGGTTAAAGGTCTGTTTGAGGGTTAAGACTTGGTTTTAGGATTAGGGTTAGAATTAGGTTATGGTTAGGGTGAGGGTAAGGGTTAAGGTTAGGCATTTAGTTGTGATGGTTAAGGTTAGGGTTAGGGGCTAGTGCTACTTAAACCCTTAAGAAGTGAGTATTATGCTATTTATACCCTTAATAACTGAGTATTGTGCTACTTATACTAGGGAATAGGGGCTAGGGAATGCATTATGTCAATGACGGGTCCCCACAAAGATAGTGAAACGCACTGTGTGTGTGTGTGTGTGTGTGTGTTCGTCATCACAGCTGGAGACAATTTTATGCAGAAAAAACGTCATAAGCGTTTGATACCGAAATCAATAAATGTAATAAAAAATAAAAATGAATGTATCTACGACGTCTCTCAAGGTTTTGGTGTGTTAATGTGATATTTTAGAGGATCTCTACTGGAGCAACACTCAATGATAGAAATCTAAGGACATACAGTCACTCCAACGGGACTTTTTGGGGATCTTGTTTTGCAAAAAGCAGTACAGCAGTGATAGTGTGTAGTGCTAAAAAAAAAACAGCAGCGGTGCTACTTTCTGTCCGTTTCTCTCGCTCTGTCTCTGTGAAGGCCGCGGGCCATACAAACGCCTCTCTCCTCTTCTACTTATTCTTCTTCTCGAAATACAACCGTGTTTATCTGCCCTCTGGTTCGGCTGATTCATCTGCCGGCCTCCCCGCTCTCGCTCGCTCTCTCCCCGCCTCTGCCTCGGTAGCCCTCAGCACAAACAACAGCACCGAGACGTGACACGGGAGGGTTGGTAGTGTGAAAAACAGAGAGAGAGAGACAGATAGAGAGGAGGTTGGGCAGTTGATAGATGCAGAAATGAGAGTGGGAACTGGAAAGGGAAACAGAGCGGGGACAAGATGCAGACGCCATGGTAAATGTTTGGGGCATTACACACATGCTCAGTACCTATACATGCACTAATGGAGAGATGTGAGAGTGCTGCACTTGGAAATGCGCCCTGAGCAATTGCAGGGTTTGGCGCCTTGCTCATGAGGTGGTCTGTATGGGGACTTGAACCAGCAGCCCTACTGTCACCCCAGATTATGTTTTTTGTTAAAGAAGGAAAAGAAAATCACGATACTCAACACAACCGAATCGTATCGGCTCCCATGTATCGTGAAAGAATCGAATCGGGAACAAAAGCATATTGTTGGAGAGCCAAAATTATGATTTCTATATTAATTTTCATTTTGATAAATTGTACGTGAATGCAGTGATATTTACAGTAAACTAGACTTATTGTAAACAATTAACAATTAGTGTTAATTGATCGTGATGGGAGTGGTGGCCTAGTGGTTAAAGCGGCGAGCCTGGGACCTCCACACCGACAGGAAAAAAATCTGGGTTGGGAAAGTGAAAGAGCAGTGCTTGTCCCTCCCTCATTACCACCATTGAGGTGCCCTTGAGCAAGGCCCTTAGCCCCAACCGCTCCAGTGGAGCTGCTCAATGGCCAGCAGATCAGACTGACCGAACCCATTGAACTCATGAAGCAATCTCCAAATACTCGTCAGGCTTCTTCCTCTTTGAAATGCTACTCCTCCCATATACTTTTACCTACAGATGGCACTCAAACTTTAAACTGTTGGCAAGACCTTTAGCTATTAGACAATGATTTAGCTTCATGATATCTTTTACATGTTTTGTGTTATCACTGTTTAAGTTTAGTGTTTCATTCAGGCTTTTTCTGTGCTTATAGTGGAGGGAATATTGCATGACTTAGAGAAATTCTCCCATGTTAGAAAAGGTTGTGTGTACTGTGTGTAGACTGTTAATCCAGATACCGTTAGCTCCTCTGCTCCTCTGACCAATGGCTGAACTTTACCCCAAATGTCACTGAGATGTGTTCACAGGATTTAACAATACTCTGCTAAACAGACGGATAATGAAACAAAACAACCAGGCGAGATAATTAAAAACTCGGGAGCTGCGCGGCGATGATAATACGAAAGAAAGAAACGGACTGACAGTGAATAAAAAAGGCCCAATACAGAAAACCCTCCAAATGGCAGGAGAAGAAGAAAAGACAGGTGGGGAATTGCAGTGCTGGATGTGAGACAATGAAGAGGTCAGAAAGAGAAATGAGTGAGGGAATGAAATGAAGAGTGCAAAACAAAAGAAAACGAAAGACTTAACGGATAGATGCAGAGAGGGGAAGGAGGTCCAAGAGCGTAAAGGTGGTGGTGAAAGAAGATAATAGAGCAGAGGAAAAGAGAGGGAGGAGGGAAGGAGGGAGGAGGAAGGAGGGAAGGAGAGAGGAGGGAGGAGGAAGGAGGGAGGAGGGAGGGAGGTAGGAGGGAGAGATAGAAGAACACAACGGAGGAGGGTCGGCATGTCAGAGACGGAAGGAGGAGGAGGAAGAGTCACCGCTGTCTTACAATATTGCATTTTTATGCCACTCTATACTTTATATTTAATATATATATATATATATATATATATATATATATATATATATATATATATATATATATATATATATATATATATATATATATATATATATATATATTATATCGATACATTCTCACTCCCATCTCGTAATATACGGACACTTGGTCAGGTGCCTTTGTTGTTGTTATTGAGGCTAAAAGTCTCCTTTAGCGTCACATAACGCGCTTGGTCGGGACGCAGTTAGGTTAAGGACAATGTCGCTTCAGACGCTGACAGCCCCTGTCCATACGTCCGTATTTTACGAGTTCGGAGAACGGGTTCACTGTATGTATATACTATGTATGTAGGTTGTAAATGTTATTGTACACTTGTACTGTATATACATGTACATTCTTTTCATTCCTCTAAGGAGAGAAGAAACAAGAAACATATTCCCATTTAACAAACTGCAATCAGAGTTCAAGTTTTGCTTTGTTTTTGGTGGGAGGACCCCCAGACCCCCACGGCTATAATGTGCCCACCCCCCCCCCCCCCCCCCCCCTCAATGTTGAGACCAATCAGACACTCTTGTATTTAAATGGAGTGGTGTCGATGTGTAATTGGTCTCTCACAGCGAGAGAGCCGGCATTCTGGCCCAACCGTTCCTGGAGAACATTGCCGGATTTTGAGTGCCGATGTAAAATGAGGCTGTTTTCTGTGGACTCCTGCAGAGAGGAGATGCAATCACCTGTCAGGTGAGCGCCAACGAGAGGCCTGCTCAGCCGGTATCTGTCTTCTGAGGGGGGGGGTTGAGATGAGGAATAGATTTCTGAATTGTTTTAGCCCACAAATGAGCAACAGTGCAGTGGAAATCATGCTGCTCTCTGCCATTTCCCTGGAAACCAGCAATCATTCAGAGTCTTGGTTTGAACATTTCCTGTTTGTTTTTTCATGTCTCATAGAATGAACACTCCCGTGTGCGTGCCCGTGTGTTTACTGTGCTATCAACACATTGACCGTGTCGACCTTTCTGTGCAGAATGTGTCCGTGCAGGCTGTTTCCATAAGGCTACAAAAAGTAAAGCATTGCCATTTATATTTCCCCTCAGTCTCTCTGACCAACTATATTCGTGGGGTCCAAAAACCGGGAGTCCAGTATACTTGTGGGGTCCCAACAGCCTTGTGGGGCCCAAAATGCTGGACCCCACAAGGTTAAAGGTCTGTTTGAGGGTTAAGACTTGGTTTTAGGATTAGGGTTAGAATTAGGTTATGGTTAGGGTGAGGGTAAGGGTTAAGGTTAGGCATTTAGTTGTGATGGTTAGGGTTAGGGTAAGGGGCTAGGGAATGCATTATGTCAATGACGGGTCCCCACAAAAGATAGTGAGAAGCACTATGTGTGTGTGTGTGTGTGTGTGTGTGTGTGTGTGTGTGTCCATATGGCCGCAGTATGTACGTGGCAAACATCTCACAACAACAAGGTTTTAGACAAAAGACCTATATTATTTAGTTATATGACTTTGGCCCCAAGCAGATGTGACAAATCCCACATCACATCTGTGCCCCACGCTGAGGAAAGAGTTTGAATCGTGTCCGTTTGTAGCAGTTGTTGTAAACACAGCCTGGGCGCGGTGTTTGTCCAGATGCAGGCTGGCGTGGCCTTGCCTCTAACCCGCGCTGGGAGCACCTGCTGTTGGGCGACACGGCTGACAGCCGCCTGGAGCTCCTGGATGACCCACTACTGGATGTGAAGTCTGTGTTTACGCTGATGGTTACAGTCTTGTTGTCATACATACGCCGGTTTTTCAGTGCTATTTTCTTGCCTTTTCTCACCCTCCTTCTTCTCTGATCTTGCCTTTTACTTTTAAGTTCTCTCAGACAGTTATGCATGCGTGGGTTTTAAAAAATGGACTCCAAAAATGACCCTCAAGTCAACAAATGTGAGACTTGAAAACTGTGTTCACTTGCTTATTCAGCCTCTTTGACTTGAAGGGGCCTTTTTTGTAAGTAGTGAAAATACCGAAAGGCTGTCACATATAAACATCCTGGTACTATTCTGTCGTAGTATAGGGCAATTGTGCAGCTTGTATTTAAAAAAGAAAATATACTTGTTTTGCCGCTGACAGGCTCAGATTATTATTCTTTAAGAGTCTGACAACATTATGGAAAGGATCCCTATAGAGAGAGACCTTTAAAACCTCTTTGAGACCTTTCTTTAACCAGAAACAGCTCTGAGGTCGCTAGCGCTAATACCACCAGACTCCATTTAAAAAGCGATACTTTTAGCGTGTATAGAGCCAGCATATTTCCACATGTAAATATGTAAAACTATGTGTTTATTTAAACCAAAACTAGAGTTGTGATGGTTGGAAAAGTGGAAAGACGACCCAAAACGTCTTTTCATAGTTTTATTTTGTTTCTGTCACCTTTGAATGAAGTGTATTTTACGCTGCTAAAATTAATGATTATTTACATGGAGTCTGGTGGGTTTTAGCGAATGCAATTTCGCAGTTGTTTTTATGTTTAAAAAAAGGATCTTAATCTTTAACAGAAAGGTCGACCTCCTTAGAAATCCTTTTCCATAATGTTGTCAGACACTTAGAATATTAATCTGAGTCTGTCAGCAGCAAAACAAGTACTTTTATGAAGGTAAATACAAGCTGGACAATTACTCTATTAACTTAGATTGTAGCTTGTTTCTCCGCTGCCTGTTGCAGCGATCTCTCTTAATACTGGACCAATGTCAAAGATTGTTGTTCCCATCAGTCACTTAGACACAAACACATAGGAACATAGGGTCCAGGTTGAAAACAGCAGGAGTTACCCTTTAAGGCCGGACATCTTTAGTTAATTCACATGCTTTTATTTCATTGAAAAAGTCAAGGATCTTTTACTGGATTATTGCGTGTCTCATATAGCCTTCTCACTTACAGTTTGGTCGACATCAAGCCCCAAAAAGGTAACTTAGCCATCAAAGAAAAAAGCGACAAAAAATGTCGAAAAAAAGCAACAAAAACATTGGAAAAATTGGCAAAAACGTCGGAAAAAGGCACCAAAAGTGTCTGCAAAAGTGACAAAAACTTCAGAAAAAGCGCCAAAACATTGAAAAAGCTACAAAAACTAGACGGGCCAAAATGTATTGTGAACCTAAATTGATATGCGGGCCAATCAAAATCTGCGAGGGGCCGGATTTGGCCCGCGGGCCTCGAGTTTGTACTTTAAGGCTTTGGGGTTTAAAGAGTGCTGGATAGTTTGTATGTATTGTTGCATGTTGCGTGTTACATATTTTTACACAGAAATGTTGCTAAGATAAAAATCATGTATGATATTATACTGTTCTTTTGTTCTATAATGCATAAAAACCAAACAGCACATCTTTGAACAGTAAAAGAGACAGAAGATGTGGAGACGCCGCAGGCCCGGAAACGTTGACCAATCAGGGCAGACTGGGCTTTTTCAGGAGGGGGGGCTTAAAGAGACGGAGGGTGAATGTCGTATATTGTTGCAGTGCTGCGCCTGCGAGGTGTGGAAAGGAATTCTACTGACACTGATCCTTGATTATAAAAAGTTTTATTACAATTAAAGAGAGTTTGGAGAACAACCAACCCAATTCTTCCAATATGTCGCTCCGAAGTTCTGCAGTTAACACATGGTATATATACTGTGCATGTAGTGGGAGCGTGTATATATGAGTTGAGATAAAGGTCAACCACGAGTGTCCTATACATGGACTAGAAGATACAGAGTTGTCTTTTGTTTTAGGGCCCTTTTCCTGTTATTCTCTTAGACTCCACATCTGTATCCTCCTCGAACTCTTTCCTGTATAGGGCCTCTCCTTCCCATCATGACTTCAGTAACACATTATTATATGGAATACATTTGAATTAAAATATGCAGGCGTAATTAAGCTTAAGTCAAAGTTGTAAATGGTTGTTATGGTTCTTGACCATAAAAGCATGTAAACGTGTTCTAGTAGAAACCAAAAATATTTGAACTAAAGAGCTCCTTTTTTGCGATATTTCTGTTTTTAGGTACACGGGTTTTGGGGGTTGTAGAAGAACTCTGATGAGATTTGAGCAGCAGCCGGGAGACGAAGTGGAAAAAAATCGTTATCCTGTGATGCTTTATTATTTTGTGAGCGGGTCGAGTGGTTCAGGAAAAGGCTCCGGGAATCTGTCCATTATGTCTTATCCATTTGTCTTTTCCATCTCCTCATTGAGTCCACTCAAAGAATGAATGCACACATGACCAAAAACCTTTCAGCGTCGAGATTTAAAGTGGAACAAGCAGAGCAGAGTGATGAAAGAAGAGGGGAGCAGAGGATCGAAGGGTCGGCTGACACGTTGCCCCCGTTCTTTGGACTGCAGGGATCACAGCGGGGAAGGAAAAGATCTCGGCTCTGTAGTCAGGGTGGTTCTGCTCGGCTGGGCTCCTCTAATCTATATTACATCCTGGAGAGCAAATATATGAACCCAGGAGTGTGTGCAGCTGTGCAAAGAATCCTCCGTCATGATGCCAGGGCGGGAAGCAGAGAGGGGATTTCATTCATTACCACATTAAGACATAACATATCATGCAAGGGGGGGGCGGGGGCAATAAACCTGACAGGCTTATTCAGGGACAAAGCAACAAAAGTGTCAAAAAACACAGATAAAAAAGAGACGCATTGCAGAAAAAGGGGAGCGGGGGGGGGGATACCTCAGCTTGATATGTCGCTATCAGCTGGTACATAAGCACCATTACAACTTGTGTACTATTCATCATTTGTAGGTAGACGTGCAATCCAGTTATGTTCGCAGATGTTTGCTTGAATGTTGTGTGATTCAGTGTGAAAATGAATGGAAACACCTTAAAGGGCCCTGTCCAGTTATACTGGTGCGTTGGTCTCTTTAAGAGAATAACAGGGCGTGTGTGTGTGTGTGTGTGTGTGTGTGTGTGTGTGTGTAGAGTGAGAGGTGATTATTTTCAGTGACTCTAGAATAATGGGACCCTATCCTGCACCCCGGTGCAGCACAAGTGTCTTTGCTAGTTTAAGACCGACCCAGTTGTCAGTTTCCCAGCGCCCACGTCGTTTAAATAGCAAATGCACCTGCACCCATCTGTGGCCCATGGGTGGTCTTACAGGAGGTGTGTTCAGGTGCATTCAGGGCGTGCTGGTCTTACAGGGAGGTGTGTTCAGGTGCATTCTGGGCGTGCTGGTCTTACAGGGAGGTGTGTTCAGGTGCATTCTGGGCATGCTGGTCTTACAGGGAGGTGTGTTCAGGTGCATTCTGGGCGTGCTGGTCTTACAGGGAGGTGTGTTCAGGTGCATTCTGGGCGTGCTGGTCTTACAGGGAGGTGTGTTCAGGTGCATTCTGGGCGTATTGCTATCTTGAGGCAGCAGGAAGTGATCGCACCGTTGACCAACAAAAACCTGGTCTAAAGTCACTAACGCAGCATTTCATTGTTATTTTAACAGAGCATTAGTACAATGCTCCTAGGCTCGTGCACAGCACGTGCACACTATGCTTGTTACACACACACACACACACACACACACACACATACACACAGAGACAGACATACACACACACACACACACACACATGCAGAAGATTACAAATATAAATATTACGGTGCTAATCCTCCATCATAACAGCAACGCTCCAAGGTCCAAACGCGCCTGGCTTTT
>CM042334.1:1909594-1932094 GCA_023566125.1 Zingel zingel | reverse complement strand
CGGTTAATGAATATTTTTCCTGATAAGCATCTCCATTCTTCGGTCGAGTGAAATAGTTGCCTTAACAACTCCCATCAATGCCGGAATAAGGTCATTTTATGAAGCGGTGGCGTGCAAAGCTGCCCGAGAGAAAGCAACTGACATCTCCCTTTGGAAATAAGGGCCTTGGTCTGCACAATAATAATATAATAATAATAACAAATGTCCTGGGCTGAATCTCATCCCCCTTATCTGATAGCTTCTCGACTCCTCGGCCCTCGGCTGACCCGGAAGTTGTTCTGTCCCTCCTCGGTGAAGGCCGTCTCAAAGCTCTTATTCCTGCCCTTAGGACCGAGCATCGATCGAGGAGCTATAGGCAAGGATACAGAGCGCAGCAGAGAGATTCTTTACGAATCCTACTATGGCCACGCCAAGACCTGCCCTTCAATAGCATTCACACACTACTATTGGCCAGGCGTCCATGCTTACGCAAGGTATCGTCATCCGATTTGTACAGGTCCTATCCCCCGACCAATTGGCTATCCTAACCTTAACCACTCGAGGTCAGTGCCTAACCCCAACCAATCGATCTGCTATTGAAGGGCGGGTCTTGGCGTGGCCATAGTAGGATTCGTAATTTCGCTTCCTGGAAGCCGTAGCAGCTGAAGGAGTTGCTAACTCCGTCCAAACAGCTGACGAACTCATGTGACGCTCCAGAGGAAAGGACGTCTCATCTCTCTAAAACACATTTGCTCGTTGCCTCTCTCCTCCCGTGATTTCCTCGCGTCTCTCCCGTGCCTCCTCGGTGGGAGGGCCTAGGACGCGAGGAAGGGAGGCAAGTGGAGGAGTCGAGGAGGCAATTTAAGCGACATGAGATGCAGCGTATCTGTCCAATCTGAGTTTTCTGTTCCACCAAATCAAGTTCCTTCCCGAGGCTACTTTGCAGAGCAACCCGTTCTCATTCCGAATTCGTAAAATAAGGACGTTTGGACAGTGGCCGTCAGCGTCTGATGCGACGTAAAAGGCGTCTTTCAGCGTGTTTGTGTAACGCACCGGGGAGAGCAGCAGTTAGAGAGGATTTGGAGAGGAGTATGTTAGGAGGTTGGTTGGGGGAAAGGGGGGTGGGTCAAACACAGGACCTTCACCCAGGAGAGCGGCGTTCACGTCCCGTTTGTCACGCTTGTTATAGTCGCTTTTTACTTTCCTCCCGCGTGTCACAGAACCGTACGCCCACCCACGACCTTTTCCTAAACATAACTGCATCAAAAGAGACGGCGATAGTCCCGACCAAGCGCGTTTACTTACAGCGCTAAAGGGACGGCAATAGTCCCGACCAAGCGCGTTTACTTATAGCGCTAAAGAGACGGCGATAGTCCCGACCAAGCGCGTTTACTTATAGCGCTAAAGAGACGGCGATAGTCCCGACCAAGCGCGTTTACTTATAGCGCTAAAGGGACGGCGATAGTCCCGACCAAGCGCGTTTACTTACAACGCTAAAGGGACGGCGATAGTCCCGACCAAGCACGTTTACTTATAGCGCTAAAGGGACGGCGATAGTCCCGACCAAGCACGTTTACTTATAGCGCTAAAGGGACGGCGATAGTCCCGACCAAGCGCGTTTACTTATAGCGCTAAAGGGACGGCGATAGTCCCGACCAAGCGCGTTTACTTATAGCGCTAAAGGGACGGCGATAGTCCCGACCAAGCGCGTTTACTTATAGCGCTAAAGGGACGGCAATAGTCCCGACCGAGCGCGTTTACTTATAGCGCTAAAGAGACGGCGATAGTCCCGACCAAGCGCGTTTACTTATAGCGCTAAAGAGACGGCGATAGTCCCGACCAAGCGCGTTTACTTATAGCGCTAAAGGGACGGCGATAGTCCCGACCAAGCGCGTTTACTTATAGCGCTAAAGGGACGGCGATAGTCCCGACCAAGCGCGTTTACTTACAGCGCTAAAGAGACGGCGATAGTCCCGACCAAGCGCGTTTACTTATAGCGCTAAAGGGACGGCGATAGTCCCGACCAAGCACGTTTACTTATAGCGCTAAAGGGACGGCGATAGTCCCGACCAAGCGCGTTTACTTATAGCGCTAAAGGGACGGCGATAGTCCCGACCAAGCACGTTTACTTATAGCGCTAAAGGGACGGCGATAGTCCCGACCAAGCACGTTTACTTATAGCGCTAAAGGGACGGCGATAGTCCCGACCAAGCGCGTTTACTTATAGCGCTAAAGGGACGGCGATAGTCCCGACCAAGCACGTTTACTTATAGCGCTAAAGGGACGGCGATAGTCCCGACCAAGCACGTTTACTTATAGCGCTAAAGGGACGGCGATAGTCCCGACCAAGCGCTAAAGGGACGGCGATAGTCCCGACCAAGCGCTAAAGGGACGGCGATAGTCCCGACCAAGCGCGTTTACTTATAGTGCTAAAGGGACGGCAATAGTCCCGACCAAGCGCGTTTACTTATAGCGCTAAAGAGACGGCGATAGTCCCGACCAAGCGCGTTTACTTATAGCGCTAAAGGGACGGCGATAGTCCCGACCAAGCACGTTTACTTATAGCGCTAAAGGGACGGCGATAGTCCCGACCAAGCACGTTTACTTATAGCGCTAAAGGGACGGCGATAGTCCCGACCAAGCGCGTTTACTTATAGCGCTAAAGGGACGGCGATAGTCCCGACCAAGCACGTTTACTTATAGCGCTAAAGGGACGGCGATAGTCCCGACCAAGCACGTTTACTTATAGCGCTAAAGGGACGGCGATAGTCCCGACCAAGCGCTAAAGGGACGGCGATAGTCCCGACCAAGCGCTAAAGGGACGGCGATAGTCCCGACCAAGCGCGTTTACTTATAGTGCTAAAGGGACGGCAATAGTCCCGACCAAGCGCGTTTACTTATAGCGCTAAAGGGACGGCGATAGTCCCGACCAAGCGCGTTTACTTATAGCGCTAAAGGGACGGCAATAGTCCCGACCAAGCGCTAAAGGGACGGCGATAGTCCCGACCAAGCGTGTTTACTTATAGCGCTAAAGGGACGGCGATAGTCCCGACCAAGCACGTTTACAGTCAATAAGAACGACAAAGGCACCTGACCAAACATCCCTATTTTACGAGATGGGTGTGAGAACGTGTTGTGCGGAGGCACCGTGGCTCCGTCCGGCACAAGATGATTGTGATTGGTTTAAAAAAAATGCCAATAAACCAGAGTACGTTTTTCTCCCATCCAGGAGTGCTGGGTGGACCAGCCAGACCTTCCTCCACAGTCACGTACTTCCTCTCCCTCTCCAGCGTTCTGTATCTCTTCCTCGCCACACGGCGTCCGCTGGAAGTGAACTTCTTCTATCTCTCCATCGGAGTAAAGCCCTCTGATGGCTCTGTGATCGCTGATAGCAGCTCCTCTAATCTGGTTCCCTCTCCGAGCAGCGGGCTACACCAGCTTTACCCTGGACGCCAGCTCTGATTTCTCTACAGCACGTGTGTCAAACTCACGGCTCGCGGGCCGAACCCGGCCCCTTGCAGATTGTGATCCGGACTATTGCAGATCAGTTTAGGTTCACAACAGATTTTGGCCCGCCTATAGTTGTCCGTCAAACCAAAAACACAGGAAAGTGTTTTTCGAACTGCACTCAAAGCAGAATTTGGCAGATTTATCGACTTTGAGACGCAGAAGTTCCCCCAGATACAGCAGAAAGTTTTCACATTCAGGCTGTGAAACAAGTTGTATACAAATGTATTCATTGAGATATATTCACGGATCAGTAACTTTTAGGGCCCTATCTTACACGGTGCAGGGATAGTATTACACAGCTGTTAAAGGTCCCATGACGTGGTGCTCTTTGGATGCTTTTATATAGGCCTTAGTGGTCCCTAATACTGTATCTGAAGTCTCTTTTATATAGACCTTAGTGGTCCCCTAATACTGTATCTGAAGTCTCTTTATATAGACCTTAGTGGTCCCTAATACTGTATCTGAAGTCTCTTTTATATAGGCCTTAGTGGTCCCCTAATACTGTATCTGAAGTCTCTTTTATATAGGCCTTAGTGGTCCCCTAATACTGTATCTGAAGTCTCTTTATATAGACCTTAGTGGTCCCCTAATACTGTATCTGAAGTCTCTTTATATAGACCTTAGTGGTCCCTAATACTGTATCTGAAGTCTCTTTTATATAGGCCTTAGTGGTCCCCTAATACTGTATCTGAAGTCTCTTTATATAGGCCTTAGTGGTCCCCTAATACTGTATCTGAAGTCTCTTTTATATAGACCTTAGTGGTCCCCTAATACTGTATCTGAAGTCTCTTTATATAGGCCTTAGTGGTCCCTAATACTGTATCTGAAGTCTCTTTTATATAGACCTTAGTGGTCCCTAATACTGTATCTGATTTCTCTCTCTTTCTCATGGGGGGGCCAAATTCTCTGGGCGGGCAAAGCAGAGAAAGGGGAGGTAACCTTTCCCCTTATGACATCATAAAGGGAAGATTCCAGATCGGCCCATCTGAGCTTTCATTTTCTCAAAGGCAGAGCAGGATACCCAGGGCTCGGTTTACACCGATCACCATTTCTAGCCACTGGGGGACCATAGGCAGGCTGGGGGAACGCATATTAATGTTAAACAACCTCATAAAGTGACATTTTGATGCCATGGGACCTTTAACTGGTATCGGCCGATACACAAGTTCAGGGATCGGAATCTGTATCAGGAAGCCAGACATGGTATTGGACCAGCTCTAGTATTATGGGATGTGTCTGCAGAAACTAGGCAGAACCAGCTTCCTGCTTTTCCTATTTTTTTAGTTCCTTTGTACCTCCTCTCTCCGTTTTCAATCTGTAGACGTTCTCACTTCACTGGCTTCAATCTGGCAGACATTCGTTCTGTGACATCCAACGTCGACTCTGTCCAATGCACGTTTTGAACTGCAGCTCTGTTAATCTGTGGTAACCCCGCGCGTCGTCAGAGCTGTGCAGTCATCCTCGGGTTGAATTCAGTCCGTTTTCAAAGTTTCTTTATCACATTTGGGTTTCTTTCAACCTAATTGCCCAAAAATAACACAGAAAGTGGGTTGGTGTTAGCGGTGTGGTGTATTGTGCCATTATATATTGTTTTATTTCATTATATTGTGTATTGTGGTGTATATACTGGTGGTAGTGAATAAAAGCGCTGGGAATTTGACAAAATGTTGAAAAAAACAGCAAATTAAGGGAAACAAACGTCAAAAGTGTAAATTTTTTATTTTGACCTGGAAGGACAACACAAGGGTTAAGCAAACAAGCCTCATATATACTACGTTTACACGCGCTATTTTCATAAACGGACATTTCAACCTCTCCGTTTTCAAAAATAACATTGTGCACAGCTGTCAGTTTTCAGAACAGTGTTCGTTCACATGTACCCGTGTATATATGCCGTCAACAGCACGCCAGACCTGTAGGTGGCGGTGTAATGAGAAGCTCAAGCTCACGTTAGCCAATCAGAATCCACAAAATAGCAACAACAGCAACCAATCACTTGGTGTTTGGCGTTTTTAGCCCCCAACATCGCCTTCCAAGCAGCGCGGCAATGGTTATGGTTAGGGTTAGGGTTAGCTGCCTGGAAGGCGACGTTGGAGGCTTAATACACCATCGAGCGTATCACTTCCTCTCTCTTCTTCCTCACTTCCTCGGCTGCCTAAGCCAAGGGGGTAAGCTTCTCCTCGGACCACGTAGATCCTATGGCGCCATTTTGATGCTAAAAAGCCATCACCTCCCGTTAGCATCCCATTGACTGCCATTCATTCTGATGCTACCAAGCCATCAGCTCCCGTTAGCATCCCATTGACTGCCATTCATTCTGATGCTACCAAGCCATCACCTCCCGTTAGCATCCCATTGACTGCCATTCATTTTGATGCTACCAAGCCATCACCTCCCGTTAGCATTCCATTGACTGCCATTCATTCTGATGCTACCAAGCCATCAGCTCCCGTTAGCATCCCATTGACTGCCATTCATTCTGATGCTACCAAGCCATCAGCTCCCGTTAGCATCCCATTGACTGCCATTCATTCTGATGCTACCAAGCCATCACCTCCCGTTAGCATCCCATTGACTGCCATTCATTCTGACGTCACTTTGACAGAGAATAACTTTACATCTGAAGCGTTTAAAGACTCTATTTGTCCGTTGTTTATTTCTAAAGAAACACGACAATGTATAAAAGGCTCCATTACCTTGTAGCTCACGTTATGGCTCCGTAGCAGACGTTGTTATAAAAATAGGCTAACGATTGGGTCATAACCACGAGACTTACTGTCTCATAGTAGAGGAATTACCGTATAGTCCAGGAGAAGCTCTCAGGCAGTTTGGACTTCCATTAGCTGTTTAAGTGTAATTCCTAATGTTAACTATCATGTTAGTGATCAGTAATTAGCCTGTGCCTATGTTATCTCCTTACATATACCTACGCTCTCCGTCTCTGCTAGATTGGGAATGATTGAGATTTCTCTTGGCACAGCTACCAGAAGACTTCCAACTTTCAGACAGGTTGCTCACGTCACATCTACGTCTTCAAGCTCAGTTGGAGGCTGCTCAGTAACGCTCAGCCATCACCGGAAAAGAGCTTCTAATGTCCTTCACTGGTCTCCGTCCAGAGACACGGGACCTGCTGGTCCATTATATATACAGTCTATGGTCTAAGCCTCTGTTTGTCTCAGTTTACGTGCAAACGTGCAAACGAAGATTTCCAAAATCTCCACTCTGGCTGGAGTTTTTAGAAAGACTCGTTTTCAGAGGTGAATTCTCCGTTTGCGTGTAAACGAAGGGAACTGTAATGTAATAGGTAATAGTCTCACTTTGAGTCCCCGTCACGGTCATACAAACATGCATCTCTCACCTTGATCTTATGCATGTTTCACGCTTGACATGCATGTGAGAGATTTGTCAGCAGTACACGGAGGTCATTTTCTGCTCAGGGTGCAGGGAAGTCAGGCAAAGAGTCTGGAATACTGATTATTTCCAGGCGATAAATCTGCAATGATGGCGGCTCATAGAACATCTGGTCGGGGGGGGAGGGAGGTGGGGGGCAATGGCGTTCCAACACTTTATTATCACGGCGATTAATCAGGGATGGATGATTTGGTCTGTACGTGAAAAGGAAGGTAAACTACTGGGGGCCAAAAGTATGTGGACACCAGAACATCACGGGCATTTCATTTTTTATATGGAACTCAGGGGCGGATCTAGAAACATATTTATGGGGTGGCGAGAGGGGGGCAGGACTTTTTGAGGGGTGGCAACATATGGCAGACGTATATATATATACTGAATTTTATCACAGTTTGATGAGAAATAGTATGTACACACTACAAAGGGCACAGGCTGCCATTTACAAACTCAGACTGACTAACTTAATCTCATGCAATCAATATCTTGCATTTCAGTTTTCATTTCAAACAGCTCATATTAGCAATGAGTGACCATACGATGTGATCTCACTTAATAGGAGATGGAAGTATGATAGAAGTAAGGGGCATTATCACAGGAAAGGCATTAAGGTAAGACACAGGTGATGAGGGGCAGATGTGTGAGAGGGGAAGCAAACTGTTTTTGGCTGTCAGAGAGGCAGCGTTGCAGGTAGCAAGATTAGGAACTGTCATTGATTAGTTATAACCATCAGACTGTGTTAACACACACTAACATTTTAGCCTGGGAGAGTATTTTTAGGTTAATTTGTTTAATTTTTTAATTTAATCTGAGCAATAGATCTAAAATACATTCTACACAAAATATAAAAACTCATCTCCCCATCTCATCACATCATCACACTTTCACACTGACAACTTTCCCTAATTATTCATAATGTGAACGAATTTGTATATGTATTTGATGTCTAAGCAATGTCTCTTAAATGTTATAAAAATGTCCATCTTTGTCATTTGTTGTTCTTATTCATATGTAACTTAGTATATATGCAGCAACAATTTCCATACCATGTGGACCAGCTCGACTGGAGCTCGTTGGTGATGGCCCAGGCAATCTGCTTTCCCTTTCACTGTCTGAGCCCTGCACGCTTTCTCCCTCCTCATCTCAGTGATGCTCTCCCTCCTCATCTCAGTGATGCTCTCCCTCCTGATCTCAGTGATGCTCTCCCTCCTCATCTCAGTAATGCTCTCCCTCCTCATCTCAGTGATGCTCTCCCTCCTCATCTCAGTGATGCTCTCCCTCCTCATCTCAGTGATGCTCTCCCTCCTCATCTCAGTGATGCTCTCCCTCCTCATCTCAGTGATGCTCTCCCTCCACATCTCGGTGATGCTCTCCCTCCTCATCTCAGTGATGCTCTCCCTCCACATCTCAGTGATGCTCTCCCTCCTCATCTCAGTGATGCTCTCCCTCCTCATCTCAGTGATGCTCTCCCTCCTCATCTCAGTGATGCTCTCCCTCCTCATCTCGGTGATGCTCTCCCTCCATATCTTCACCGCTGTGGTGTTCTCCCACCTCCTCCTGTCCCTGGTCGCCTTGGCCTTGTATTCTCTCTCTGTCACCTTTCTGTTGCCCTTTTCTCTCCACCTCGTCTTCGTCTTCTCTCTCTCCTTCCACCTCATCTTCTCCGTCTACCTTGCTCAGTTGTTCATTTTCTCTCGCCTTTCTCTTTGGTGAGAAAAAACTACATATGCTACCTTTCCTCTTAATTTCTGTAAGATTAAAAGTAGTTTTACAATGTTTTCCTTGACAGACGTTGAATCAATATTAGCTTTTGTAGCTTACTTTACACAGAACAAACGTCAGACCTAAGTAACGTATGTATATAGTTAGCAAAAGAACGTTCTTCAACCTGATTTTTATCATCTCAAAATCAGCATCGCAACTATGCTAGCACTGTGCTTTCGTTATTTCATTTCTTGACTGATAGTTAATCCGTTTTGACCTCTTTCCTCCTGTGTCTCCTTTCCTCACAACTCTTGGCTCCCTCGCTTCACGCCACTCAGTTTTCCAAATCAGGCTCTTGCCACTCTGGCGTCATCTAGTGCTGCATTCATTGCAGTCGGACATTGGAGATGCGCTTATAAATTGTCAAATTGGCCATAACTTTTAATTCGTTGCTGCCAACTGGGGTGGCAGCAGGGGTGGCAAGGCTTTCTTTTAGGGTGGCATTTGCCAGCCTATGCCACCCCGGTAGAACCGCCCCTGATGGAACTCAAACTAAAAGGGTTAAACAGGTTTTTACGAGTCTAAGAAGTGTGACTCCAATGTTCTGGGCGTGCTGGTATTACAAGGAGGTGCATTCAGGTGCATTCTGGGCGTGCTGGTATTACAGGGAGGTGCATTCAGGTGCATTCTGGGCGTGCTGGTATTACAAGGAGGTGCATTCAGGTGCATTCTGGGCGTGCTGGTATTACAGGGAGGTGCATTCAGGTGCATTCTGGGCGTGCTGGTATTACAGGGAGGTGCATTCAGGTGCATTCTGGGCGTGCTGGTATTACAGGGAGGTGTGTTCAGGTGCATTCTGGGCGTGCTGGTCTTACAGGGAGGTGTGTTCAGGGGCATTCTGGGCGTGCTGGTATTACAGGGAGGTGCATTCAGGTGCATTCTGGGCGTGCTGGTCCTACAGGGAGGTGTGTTCAGGTGCATTCTGGGCGTGCTGGTCTTACAGGGAGGTGTGTTCAGGTGCATTCTGGGCGTGCTGGTCTTACAGGGAGGTGTGTTCAGGTGCATTCTGGGCGTGCTGGTCTTACAGGGAGGTGTGTTCAGGTGCATTCTGGGCGTGCTGGTCTTACAGGGAGGTGCATTCTGGGCGTGCTGGTCTTACAGGGAGGTGCGTTCAGGTGCATTCTGGGCGTGCTGGTCTTACAGGGAGGTGTGTTCAGGTGCATTCTGGGTGTGCTGGTCTTACAGGGAGGTGTGTTCAGGTGCATTCTGGGCGTGCTGGTCTTACAGGGAGGTGTGTTCAGGTGCATTCTGGGCGTATTGCTATTTTGAGGCAGCGGGAAGTGATGGCACCATTGACCAACAATAACCTGGTCTAAAGTCAATAACGCAACATTTCATTGTTATTTTAACAGAGCATTAGTCAAATGCTCCTAGGCTCGTGCACAGCACGTGCACACTATGCTTGTTACACACACAGGGACACACACACACACACACACACACACACACACACAGCAGCACACACACATGCAGAAGATTACAAATATAAATGCCGTTAAATGAGCAAAAGTGGGCGCCTGGGTAGCACTCTTGGTGGAGCACATGCCCATATACGGTGGTTTAATTATCTACGCAGTGGCCGCCGGTTCGACTCCCGCCTGCGGCTCTTTGCTTTATGTCATTCCTCCCTCTCTCTCCCCTTTCAGGTCTTCAGCTGTCCTGTTTATAAAGACCTAAAATGCCCAAAAAATGATCTTTAAAGCTAGCAAAAATGAATTCATACACGCCCTAAACGCACCTGCGCCAGGCGCTTCACGCCGTGCGTTTAGATCGTTGAAATAGGGCCCTTTGTCTCCTCCCCTCCTCCCTTTTTCTTTCTTCTCCTCCACGTCTATAATCACTCCTCTACCCCTATAATTTCCTTTCAGAAAGCGAGCCTTTTTATTTCTTCTCTCCCTCGTTCTCCTCCCTGCTTATTTGTCAACATGTTGTCATCACGTAGGATTATTTTCACACCCAGCACACGTTTGATTTTTTCTTTGTTAACTTCCATAATCAGGACATGTTTTTCAGCCTAATTTCAGCCTGAACACACATTCACCATTTCAGTCTTTTCACACGGGATAAAGCCTGTTTCATTCGTTCACTCTGTCGCTCTATGACGCTCCGCAGTTTGAATGCAGGCTTGTTTTTTAAAAAGAACACATTGCCATTCATCCGTCAGTCAACATCTCATCGATCAGATAATGAGCCGAGCTACAGATCAGGACCCTCAGCTCCCTCGTGTTCCTCTTTTTAAAATCCCAGAAGGTTATCTGCAACATGAACACACTAGCATCCATGTTTTGTTGTCTCTTAACAAATGTACATCTTTGGGGTCCTTGGCATGAGCCCAAGAGCACCAAAACCGGGTCACACATGCAACCGAACATCTTTGGTACTGAAAATGTCCTTTGTTCAATTTTTAATTTGAACTGAAATTTGGCCTGGAGGGTCCTGGCTCAAATAGCCATTGCAAATCGTGTCCTGACCCCAGTGTCCCTGGTTCTCCAAGGGGATGTGCACTTCGAGTTACCCTGAAAAGAACTCTGAGGCCCATAGATGAATTCCCAGAAGGTTATCTGCAACATGAACACGCTAGCATCCACGTTTCCTTCCACTTCCACTTTCTATTTCAATCAGGAGAGACTTCGTTGCAGATATGTAGTACATACATACACTTTGGAGATTAGGCTCCATCGTAAAAGGGGTATCCAAGCATAAACCAAGCATATCCCCCAATGGAATCTAGACCAAGGTGGTGGTGCCAAAAACCCGTAGACCGGATGAAAAACCAAAAATGGAGCCGTCAGCCGGGAGAAGACTGAGAACACCGTGGTCGAAATGCCTGGAGGTAGAAGGGGAGAGGCGGGTCGCACTCTCGTCTGGAAAGACAACTGACAGAAGCAGGAGAGAGAACAGATTTAAAACATGTAGTCATGCTGTGATTGGCTTGAACATAAGTGCCCGATTCTGATTGGCTGGCGTTTAAAGGGAATGGGAGATGATCTCTGATTGGTTGATTGCATGTTACGCCCTTTTGAGAATTATGTCCAAAATAAGACCCTAAGGCCAGTCTAATCTGACTCCAATTAATTAATTCCCGCGCCTTCTTTCTATCAGACTTAAGTTAGTACCAGAACACAGAGTCTAAGTTCTTGTTTCTAGGCAGAAACTGCTATCTTACACACACACACACACACACACACACACACACACACACACACACACACACACACACACACACACACACACACACACACACACACATGCCAAGGTCGGGGCCTCTGTGTGGTGCAACTTCTCGTCTGTTCTCGTAACCTTTAAAAAATGCACTTTTATGCCATATAAGGCCTAAACTATTTTTATGACTTAAGCTTAACCTTCTGTGCATCAGAGGTCACCAGGATTACTTTTAGTCACTTCCTCTATGACTAACAGCTCTTTTGCAACGAGCACATACACACATTTTGTTAATAAAATATTTCTACACCGGCAAAAACGGGAATGGGAGATGATCTCTGATTGGTTGATTGCATGTTACGCCCAACACACACCTCTGATTAATGAAGACACTAAGTCCAACCCTTTAGAACCATGACCCGGCACACGGACCCTTTTTTCCGCCGTCAAACTAGCAAAAGTGGATTTGGACACGCCCTAAACGCACCTGCACCAGGCGCTTCACGCCGTGCACTTAGATCGTTAAAATAAGGCCCCATGTTGTTTGATTATAGTTTAAAATCTAAGAAATTAGTTTCAGTTCTGTGAAATAATTCAACATTTGGCTGCCGTGTTAATCACCATCAAAATGATTGGGGGGGGGGGGGGGGGGGGCTGAAACCCAGCTGACGAGAGTCTTTGAGGCTCTTTTTACGGCTCACAAACCCAATAACGGTGATGGATGAGTGTGATAATTGCTCCTCTCTGCAGTCACACTCGAGTGAAGCGGTGGGTAGTTATAGTCTGGTCCAGAGTTCACTGCTGGGAGGGAAGACGAGAGGAAGCATGGAGGGGTGGATGGAGTAACTGCAGGACAGTTAAGAGCTTTGACCCAGTTTAAAACCAAGACTGATTGCATGAAGAGCCTTCTCTGCTTTCATCAGGGACGGTGTGCGTTCTGCTGGCTGCATCTAAACTGCCACCTTTTCATTTTTAAAGCGACATAACATTTTCATCCAGGTAAGATATTCAGCTCCAGTAGCAGAACTGTCAAATTTGACCCGTTTTCAAAGACATTAGGGAGACAGACAGAAGGAGAGACAGAGACAGAGACACAGACAGAACTGTTACTGAAAGGTATGTAAGCTACCTCACTGATAAGACTGGCTAAGGCCCCGTTTACACGTACCTGGTTATTTGGAAAAACGGAGACATTTCCCTTCGTTTACACGCAAACGGAGAATTCTCCTCTGAAAACGAGTCTTTCTAAAAACTCCGGCCAGAGTGGAGATTTTGGAAATCTTCGTTTGCACGTTTGCACGTAAACTGAGACAAACTGAGGTCTAGGCAGTCTAGGCAGCTTCTCATTACACCGCCACCTACAGGTCTGGCGTGCTCTTGACGGCATATATACACTGGTATACGTGTATATATGCCATCGTTTCCAAAAGTCTCCGTTTAAAAGGCAACCTCAGCGTTTTCAAACCAGAACGGTCTATCTATCTATCTATCTATCTATCTATCTATCTATCTGTCTATACATATATATATATATATATATATATATATATATATATATATATATATATATATATATATATATATATAACCAACCAGAGCGTCGTATTGTGTTCAAGAGTTTCTGTCCAACTCTTCAGAATACAGAATAACACACACACACACACACACACACACACACACACACACACACACACACACACACACACACACACACACTTACCTGCAGGCTGTTGAGCGCTCTGTCACCGAGTGTTGATGCCTGGAAAAGGAACTTTGCATTTAAAATATCTGTCAAAACACACACAGTAGATTGATTGACGTTCTTTCCTCTGCCCACACACACACACACACACACACACACACACACACACACACACACACACACACACACACACACACACACACACACACACACACAGAATAACAAAGTACACAAACATGTTTCTAAACCAGCTTTCCTCCAGCTGCAGCTCTTCGTGGTGTACACGAAGAGTTTTCTAAAACACACACACACTTTCTTTTCACCCTAAACAGGTAATAGCGTCATTTTTCACAGAGGAGCTGGCGTCCCCGGCCTGCTCCGCCCTCATTAATCTCCCTAATGGAGAAGCAAGTGATCGGAAATGCGGGCTTTAATCACGTTTCCTTGGCTTCCTCGTTGAGGGCTGAAGGCTGTCAGCCCAACACGCTCTTCCTCCGTTCTCTTGCTTTTATGCCTTCAGTTCGTTTCCTAAAGTTCCCTGATCAACCCAGTCAAGCAAAAGGAAACGTGGATCCTATGTTCCTATGTTTTTGTGTGTAAGTAACTGATGGGAACAACAATCTTTGAAACTGGTCCAGTATTGAGTGTGAAAGCTGCAACCGGCAGCCACAGACCGAGCTGCAATGTAACCGTATGGGGCAAATGTGCATCGTTAGTTTGGTCCACTAATGGCCTTTTTTTGCCACTGACAGGCTCAGATTATTATTCTAAGAGTCTGATAACATTATGGAAAGGATCCCTACAGAGATAGACCTTTAAAACCTCTTTAAGACCTTTCTGTTTAACCAGAAACAGCGCTGAAGTCGCTAGCGCTAAACCCACCAGACTCCATTTAAAAAACCAATACTTTTAGCGTGTATAGAGCCAGCATGTTTACACATGTAAATCTGTAATCTATGTGTTTATTTCAACCAAAACTAGAGTTGTGATTGTTGGAAAAGTGGAAAGACGACCCAAAACGGCTTTTCATAGCTTTATTTTGTTTCCGTTGACTTTGAATGAAGTGTGCATTACGATGCTAAAATTACTGATTATTTACATTGAGTCTGGTGTGTTTAGGGAACGCAATTTCATGGATGTTTTTATATTTATAAAAAGGATCTTACTCTTTAACAGAAAGGTTGATCTCCTTATAAATCCTTTCCATAATGTTGTCAGTTGACACAACCGGCTCACAGTCCCCTTTTCTCGGCTGAACTTAACTGTCATTCTGCTCATTTTCAGGTTCATAATTGTATTTTGAGGTTGTATCAGAATAGGTTTACATGGTTTAATTATCACCATATTTCTGTTGTACTGCACATTGCTGCAGCTCCTCTTTTCACCCTGTGTTCAGGTCTCTCACTGCTGTAACATCTTTGTTGGCAGTCGCACATGCTCAGTAGCTAGGTAGGATCACATGCTCAGTAGCTAGGTAAGACCACATGCTCAGTAGCTAGGTAAGGACTACATGCTCAGTAGCTAGGTAAGGACTACATGAGCTAGCTAGCTGTTCCTCCAACTTCAGTAGTACAAGGCAGGATTAGCCGGGAGACTTCTTCTAAACGAGGGAGCACTTCCAACTTTGCTGGAATACCTGCAGAACAGGGACATGGAAGTAGTTCTTTTGGAGATTAGGGTGAACTAGTGTGTGTTGTAGCAGTGTTCTGCCATTTATAACGAGCTAGCATGCTAACGGTTAGCCCCCTAGCCCCCTCGTCTCGGCTAGTGACGTAGAAAGCCGTGCAGATGTTGACCAGCTCACCCGGAGACAGAAGCCAGGACACATTCAGAAACCAGATCTCACTCTAAACAGCACGGATGGTTGTTTTTCAAGTCTGTATGCGTGTGGAAGCACCACAGACACAAAATAACACCCCAAATCCCAGAAAAAGTGATTTTTTTTCATAATATGGGCACTTTAAATAGCAATATAGAAAGTATCAGTTCTCACGTTTGCACCATGGTCGGTGTACAAACTTTCAATACAGATGTTTCCCTCACACTTTGAACACTGAAACATGTAATGCATGATGGCGTTGGGCTTTACAGCCAGTTAGTAACACAGACTAACTATTCTTTGGTGCAAATACCAAAATGTTGAAAGATACAGTTATGAAATTGCAACAGGAGTTCGTAATTGTTGTTTCTTCAGATTGCATTGCAGTAGACCCCAAGAAGTTCTCCTACAACTGATTTGAATGCTGCTGTGAACATCTCTGCCTGTAATTGAAAAGATGCTTTTGAGATTCAGTGTTAGCTAATTAGTGTTATAGGAGGTAACCAGGATGTAAGTGGAGCCCTTTGGTCTCATATGTACTGAGCAGATGTTAAATTACAGAAGGCAGGGACGTGTGTTCACACATTACAGATGTTTATCTGTAATGTAGCTCCATATTCATCAGTGTTGAGGCATGTAAACATACGCAAACACGGAGACTCATTATCTGTTTCTGTGCCTCTTTAACCTCATCATCACTTTCACTCACACACACACACAGCAACACTCACACACACACACACACACAACAACACTCACACACACACACACACACACACACACAACAACACTCACACACACACACACACACACACACACACACACATTTTAATTATTTATATATGTCCACATGAAGAAAAATAGTACAGGGACACAAATAATACCGATGCAGTACCATACATACACAAACTCATGGACCAGGGACACACAGCAGGTCTTCACAATATCACTTAACAAGCATAATACTCACTTCTTAAGGGTATAAGTAGCACAATACTCACTTCTTAAGGGTATAAATAGCATAATACTCACTTCTTAAGGGTATAAGTAGCACAATACTCACTTCTTAAGGGTATAAATAGCATAATACTCACTTCTTAAGGGTAGAAGTAGCACAATACTCACTTCTTAAGGGTATAAATAGCATAATACTCACTTCTTAAGGGTATAAATAGCACAATACTCACTTCTTAAGGGTAGAAGTAGCACAATACTCACTTCTTAAGGGTATAAATAGCATAATACTCACTTCTTAAGGGTATAAATAGTATAATACTCACTTCTTAAGGGTATAAATAGCATAATACTCACTTCTTAAGGGTATAAGTAGCACAATACTCACTTCTTAAGGGTATAAGTAGCACAATACTCACTTCTTAAGGGTTTAAGTAGCACAATACTCACTTCTTAAGGGTAGAAGTAGCACAATACTCACTTCTTGAGGGTTTAAGTAGCACTAGCCCCTTACCCTAACCTTAACCATCACCACTAGATGCCTAACCTTAACCCTTACCCTCACCCTAACCATAACCTAATTCTAACCCTAATCCTAAAACCAAGTCTTAACCCTCAAACAGACCTTTAACCTTGTGGGCTCCAGCATTTTGGGCCCACAAAGCTGGTCGGACCCCACAAGTATACTGTATTCCCCGGTTTTTGGACCCCACGAATATAGTAAAACAAGAACACACACACACACACACACACACACACACACACACACGCACACACACACACACACACACACACTCAGATGGTGTCAAGTTGTACCAGAGCAGCCATTTTGGCTCTGCCTGGGGAATCAATGGCCCATTCTGTCTCTGGCCATATTGTGTCTGAGAGCTAATCACCCACCCAGGCCCCATAATGGAGGCAAGCAGAATGCACACACACACACACACACACACACACACACACACACACACACACACACACACACACATTTTTCTAAAAGAAAATGGAGGGCCAAGAATAAGACATGCCTCAGGATTGAAGCAAAGAAAGAAGAAGGAGAATTAAGGCTCCAACCGACTGTAGAGAAAGCAGAACTGGCTGGAAGTACGCCAGTCAAACACGCTGTTGCATACAAATGTACATGGAGTCCTAGCAGTTGCATACCACATCTCCTAGCAACCGTGTCCATCCAGGTCCACAGGAGGATTTGCTCAAATAGAGGTGTATCTCTGCTTTTCGAAAGCCTTGCATTCACACTCGCAGTGAAGCGTCCAATTTCCCAAGAGATCTCTGAGACGTGACCACGACGGCTGAGGGAGAGGAAAAGATGAAGGCTTAGAGAGACCCCCCCCCCCCCGATGGCCGCCAGATTATCTTCAGGTATTCTCCGTACATCCCAGAAGTCTTTGTCTCGTCACCGGCTGACGGGTGGCTGAGACTAACGGAGCGGCGTGCATTTTAGTGTCCTACTTAACTCAACAGGTGTGTGTTTGTATGCATATCACATGGTGAGAGGGGCACTCAGACAGGGGCCGTGTGTGTGTGTGTGTGTGTGTGTGTGTGTGTGTGTCTGTGTGTGTGTGTTTATGTATGTGTGTGTGTGTGTGTGTGTGTGTGTGTGTGTGTGTGTGTGTGTGTGTACTACAGATCAAGGCTGTGTATGTGAGTGTGTGTGTGTGTGTGTGTAATACATATAAAGGATGTGTGTGTGTGTGTGTGTGTGTGTGTGTGTGTGTGTGTGTGTGTGTGTGTCAGGTACTGAATCCTGCCTCAGGCATCTGCAAATGCAAACAGGTCTCAGCACAAACACAGACTACTGCGTACTCCTATGTTTGTGAGGACCCTGATTGACATAATACATTCCCTCGTCTGACTTACAGGATGTAGACTGTGCGTATAAGCCTGCCATTCCCAAAACGTCCCAGTTAGAAAGGAAATGCCCTAAAAATATTCTTTATAAATCCTTACAATAATTCCCCGGAGCAACCAAGCAGGTCTGCCTTGTTGCACCATCCACATTTCTTCAAGACATTTTTCAGCATGTAGCTCGTTATAGCTCCAGGAGAACAGAGATTCAGTAGGTCAACACACAGAGAGAGGAAGGGGCTAGGCAGCCGTTGTCAGGCTTTATGGTGGAAATGTAAAGTGGGAGGTCCTGGAGCGATCCGGTGACTCAAAACGGGGTTGGAGGTAACAGAACAAAAAAGAAAAATACACTGCCTACGTAGCTTCTCTGACTATATTGACTATATACCTAAACAACGCTGTGTGGACATCATGGCGATATTTATTTTTATTTCACAACATACACTGTAGGGGTGCGAATTGTAAAAAATCATCAAATGCACATTTGATGAACATGTAGGCCTACAGAAGTACACGTAAAAAGTGCCAGATTGTAGCCCGAGGGCTAATGTCCATCTGTAGTCCATTACAATAAGAAGGACAATAGATACACAGCAGCAACATTTACTATATAAGACTAGGTACAACAGGACGAAAGAAAAGAAAAACAGGATCATTCATAGTAAATGTTAAAACAGAGACACGATTCATTAGTGAGCTCCATCGAGCTAACACGGCACAGCATCCAGGTAGAGATGACCCCATGCTTGGTTAGCTCCGTGCTTGGTTAGCTCCAAGCTCAGTTAGCTCCATGCTTGGTTAGCTCCATGCTCAGTTAGCTCCATGCTTGGTTAGCTCCATGCTCAGTTAGCTCCATGCTTGGTTAGCTCCGTGCTTGGTTAGCTCCAAGCTTGGTTAGCTCCAAGCTTGGTTAGCTCCAAGCTCGGTTAGCCCCGTGCTTGGTTAGCTCCATGCTTGGTTAGCTCCGTGCTTGGTTAGCTCCAAGCTTAGTTAGCTCCATGCTTAGTTAGCTCCATGCTTGGTTAGCTCCATGCTTGGTTAGCTCCATGCTTGGTTATACATAAATACACTGCAACAATCGTTGTCACAAGCAGCAATTATCCATCGGAGCATTAAATTAACCAAAAAGCCACCGTGGTCTCCACGTTCTTGATGGGCAGGAACGGGTTCTGCTGGTTTGGGATCCGACCGGCCGGCGTGTTGGACAAAGTTAAGCAGACTTTGTCGTCTTTTTGACATTTTTCCCCTGAGTGAAACGAGGCTGTAACAGCAATCTCAACCAGCACAAGGGCCGCGCTGTTGAAGTGCCTCCCCTCCCTCCCTCCCCTCCCTCCCTCCGTCTTACCCTCCCTCCCTCTCCTCCCTCCCTCCGTCTTACCCTCTCTCCGTCACACTCTCTCCCTCCCTCTCCTCCCTCTGTCTTACCCTCTCTCCGTCTCCCCTCCCTCCCTCCCTCTCCTCCTTCTGTCTTACCCTCCCTCCCTCCCTCCCTCTCCTCCTTCTGTCTTACCCTCCCTCCCTCCCTCCCTCTCCTCCCTCTGTCTTGCCCTCTCTCCGTCCCTCCCTCCCTCCGTCTTACCCTCCCTCCGTCCCTCTCCTCCCTCTATCTCTCCTCCCTCCCTCTCCTCTCTCCCTCCGTCTTACCATCTCTCCGTCTCCCCTCCCTCCCTCCATCTTACCCTCCCTCCCTCTCCTCCCTCCCTCCATCTTACCCTCTCTCCGTCTCCCCTCCCTCCCTCCATCTTACCCTCCCTCCCTCTCCTCCCTCCATCTTACCCTCTCTCCGTCTCCCCTCCCTCCCTCCATCTTACCCTCCCTCCCTCTCCTCCCTCCCTCCATCTTACCCTCTCTCAGTCTCCCCTCCCTCCCTCCCTCTCCTCCCTCTGTCTTACCCTCTCTCCGTCCCTCTCCTCCCTCTGTCTTACCCTCTCTCCGTCCCTCTCCCCCCTCTGTCTTACCCTCCCTCGGTCCCTCTCCCCCCTCTGTCTTACCCTCCCTCGGTCCCTCTCCTCCCTCTGTCTTACCCTCCCTCGGTCCCTCTCCTCCCTCTGTCTTACCCTCCCTCGGTCCCTCTCCCCCCTCTGTCTTACCCTCTCTCCGTCCCTCTCCTCCCTCTGTCTTACCCTCTCTCCGTCCCTCTCCTCCCTCTGTCTTACCCTCCCTCGGTCCCTCTCCTCCCTCTGTCTTACCCTCCCTCGGTCCCTCTCCCCCCTCTGTCTTACCCTCTCTCCGTCCCTCTCCTCCCTCTGTCTTACCCTCCCTCCCTCCCTCCCTCTCCTCCCTCTGTCTTGCCCTCTCTCCGTCCCTCCCTCCCTCTGTCTTACCCTCCCTCCGTCCCTCTCCTCCCTCTATCTCTCCTCCCTCCCTCTCCTCTCTCCCTCCGTCTTACCATCTCTCCGTCTCCCCTCCCTCCCTCCATCTTACCCTCCCTCCCTCTCCTCCCTCCCTCCATCTTACCCTCTCTCCGTCTCCCCTCCCTCCCTCCATCTTACCCTCCCTCCCTCTCCTCCATCCATCTTACCCTCTCTCCGTCTCCCCTCCTTCCCTCCATCTTACCCTCCCTCCCTCTCCTCCCTCCCTCCATCTTACCCTCTCTCCGTCTCCCCTCCCTCCCTCCCTCTCCTCCCTCTGTCTTACCCTCTCTCCGTCCCTCTCCTCCCTCTGTCTTACCCTCTCTCCGTCCCTCTCCCCCCTCTGTCTTACCCTCTCTCCGTCCCTCTCCTCCCTCTGTCTTACCCTCCCTCGGTCCCTCTCCTCCCTCTGTCTTACCCTCCCTCGGTCCCTCTCCTCCCTCTGTCTTACCCTCCCTCGGTCCCTCTCCCCCCTCTGTCTTACCCTCTCTCCGTCCCTCTCCCCCCTCTGTCTTACCCTCCCTCGGTCCCTCTCCTCCCTCTGTCTTACCCTCTCTCCGTCCCTCTCCCCCCTCTGTCTTACCCTCCCTCGGTCCCTCTCCCCCCTCTGTCTTACCCTCCCTCGGTCCAACATGTTCCGACTCCAATTAAGCCCTGCATTACCTAACGCTGACTTTAACCGTAACCTGAATCAAAATGGAGAAAATGTTCTCACTTAAAAAAACATCCTCACCTTCGGGGGTTAGAAATTGGTCCTACATAAGATCCAAGTGACCACACACACACACACACACGCACACATGCACACACACACACACACACACACACGCACACACACACACACATGCACACACACACACACACACACACACACGCACGCACAAAGGATGACGTATTTTCAAGGCTATGAAGGACGTAATGTAAGTGCTGAGCAGCACTTTTCCATGAAGTCTTGGCAGCAAAATGGCTCTTCAGCGTAAATGTGCAAGGTCCAGTGATGGAGAACACACACACACACACACACACAAACACACACACACACACACACACACACACACACACACACACACACTGAACATACAAACTCACTTCCTCTCAATCCCTTATAGAGTCCATACGGAGCTGAACATATCATCATGTGTCTTTCTAAATGCTCCTAATGTCTAATATTACCAACACTATAGCAACGATTACAGAGATGTCTTCACCCTGTTTCATTGCACATCCTCTCCCTCTTCCTGCCTCAGCACTTCCTCTCATAGGTGGAACGTAATTAAATACATTTACTCAAATACTGTACAGTTTGGAGATATGTTTCACTTATTAAACAGCCAGTCAATACTTGAGTACAAATATCTTACCAGAAAAAGACTTTAGTAGAAGTTAAAGTCACCTTTTTAGAATTTCACTTGATTAAAAGTCTAAGGGCCCTATTCTAACAATCGAAGCGCACGGCATTCAAATCCACTTTTGCTAGTTTGACGGCGGTAAAAAGGGTCCGTGTGCCGGGTCATGGTTCTAAAGGGTTGGACTTAGTGTCTTCATTAATCAGAGGTGTGTAATGTTTGGACGTAATTTGGGCGTAATGTGTGCACGTGTTGTGCACGAGCCTAGGAGCATTTTACTAATGCTCTGTTAAAATAACAATGAAATGCTGCGTTAGTGACTTTAGACCAGGTTTTTGTTGGTCAATGGTGCCATCACTTCCCGCTGCCTCAAGATAGCAAAACGCCCAGAATGCACCTGAGCACACCTCCCTGTAAGACCAGCATGCCCAGAATGCACCTGAACACACCTCCCTGTAAGACCAGCACGCCCAGAATGCACCTGAACACACCTCCCTGTAAGACCAGCACGCCCAGAATGCACCTGAGCACACCTCCCTGTAAGACCAGCACGCCCAGAATGCACCTGAACACACCTCCCTGTAAGACCAGCATGCCCAGAATGCACCTGAACACACCTCCCTGTAAGACCAGCACGCC
>CM042334.1:1897094-1904594 GCA_023566125.1 Zingel zingel | reverse complement strand
GATCAGGAGCTGTCATCCTCTATCTCACACCTCAACACGTCTTCCATTCAGACCAACCTTCCTCTGGCAGAGGTGAAGGCTAGTTGCAACAGCTCTCGGCACATTTACAGCAGCGCCAGTGAGACTAAAACAGCTTCTGAGGCAGTGGTGTCCACGCGTGGTTAACACGGCCCAGCTGGCACGTACAAATGTGACGTCATGAATCATGAAATCGCCGCGACTATTTCTACCCCCGCTGGTGCTCGCGACACTAGTTGCAGTCTTCTCCTGAACAGAAGTGGCGCTAATGAGCAAAGGCTACCGACGACACACTCTTATTATTAGAATATAAACATTAAGAATAAGTAATTATGCAATTACTTTTACTTTTAATACTTAAAGTACATTTAAAATCAGGTACTTTAGGGTTTTCATTGTTGTACTTTGTAAATATATCTCTGGTTATTTGTACTTGTACTTAAGTACTGAGCTTCAGTACTTCCTCCACCACTGCTTGCAGACGTGTTTGTACTTGTGATCGAACTTTTAAATTGGTTTTTGGAAGCATGCCATTCAGATGGAAAACAGCCAATTGCAGGTAGAGTTTGTCACGGCAAATTATTTAGTATTTTCTCCAGTTTGTTGACGGAGGATGTGAAGGAATATGAAATGTGTTTCTTCCACGAACTCCGCTCCCTGGCTTGAAATCCCTGTAGTCTTGAAATACATAATTACAGAGCTTCACTTTTCGTAGCTATATGTTTGATGGGTTCATGAGAACAGCTTGAAATATCATCTGTTTACGCGACCACAGCTCATCTTCTGCATCTTCATCTTCTACTACGTGCACGTTCAAAGCTTCTACTACGAGCCGTTTCCCTTCTTATTTGAAGCCTACTGCCTTTTTTGCAAAATGCAAAAGATCCAAACAAAGTAAGAGAAAATGTCCTGGAGGAGCTTTGTGTTCAGTCCGTTCCCGAGAGCAGGACCTCCCATCTGTCTTTCCTCTCAGCGCCCACACACGCACACATATCCAACAATATCATAACGATATTTAAATTGAAATATGTGAAAGGTTTGTGCAAGATTCCAGTGAGGATACTTGTTCTTTATGACCTTTTGCAGGGTGATCCGTGTCCAGGTATTGATCACGCAGACAGGATATTGATCTTTTTATCATGTGAAGTAAAAAGGCAGCCACAAAGCATGAACATTTTTAAAAGACTAGTGTCTTTGTAGGCGTTCCTGTGGGCGTTGTGTTATTCCACCAATATATCCAATAAGTGACTGACATGTAGCTAATACTGATCCAACAGAGAAAGAGCAAAAAGCAGCAATGAGCACACGAGCCTCAGTCAGACTTTGTATAATTTCATTGTTTTTTTAAGACAACAGTGCTCCTTCCCCTGCCAGATTATCCCACCACACTGCTGTCACAGTAATAATACATACAGTTACTTAAGTGCACACAAGCACACAGATGCACAAAGAGATGGAGATGTTAAAGGAAAAACTCAAATGCCTCTAGCTATGTCCCAATTCAGGGGTTGCATCCTTCGGGGTCTGCATTCGGAGACCGATCGTGTCACACCGGTGCGACGAAGGCTGTCCCATTTCATTTCAAAAGGCTCCTTCAAATATGGTCCACAAATGCAGCCTCTATTCAAAGAATTCGGAGGATGCAACTGTTGAATCCTTCGCTGCCCCCCCAGGTTTCCCAGCATTCATTTTGGCATTCAAGCAAAAGCAAACACAAACGCTAACAACCAATATTTCTTTTCACAATTTTTGTCTGCTATTTCCATTATTAAGTTCACTACTGAAAATGTTTTGGGCCAGAAATTAACTGTGTAGATGTCGAATACTGGCCGTGTTATGAAAATCAATGGCGAGTTAAAAATGTGCTCCAAATTTGCTTCGGAGTTCAGGAGATACGTGAACTAGCCTGACACCAGCTAGCTCTGCCCAATGGTCAAATATAACGATCAACTTCTGGCGCTGGAAGAAGTATTCAGATCCTTTACTGCAGTAAAAGTACTAATACCACACCGTTACAAGTACAAGTCCTGCATTGATATGTTACTTAAAGTGTAAAGGATCCAACCAGCTGTGTGTGTGATGGTCTGATCATCTCAGCTGGACTTGTAGCCGTTATATTGTCGGCTAGTTAACTTTAAAATCAAACATCAGATGTTATAATCATGTGTTCTGTATAGAGTAATCTTAATGTGTAAAGTAACTACCGTATTTTCCGGACTATAAGTCGCACTTTTTTTCATAGTTTGGCTGGTCCTGCGACTTATAGTCAGGTGCGACTTATATATCAAAATATATATATAATTTAACATGTTTTTAAATGTTAATTCATACTGAAGACATTACCGTCTAAAGCCGAGAGAGGGCGCTCTAGGCTTGTGACAGCTATATGCTGCTCCTAAAGACAACTGAGAAAGAAATGAAAATCCTATTCTGCAGATTTCAAACTGCAGGTAGTAAAATATGCAGCCGAAAACGGTAATCGAGCAGCAGAAAGAAAGTTTGGAGTGAGAGAGAAACTTGTGAGGCACTGGCGAAAAGGTGACTCTCACTGCAACGAAGAAAACAAAGAAAGCTAATCGGCTAATCGCGGGCTGGAAGCAAGATGGCCAGAGCTGGAGGAACGAGTCCACAGACAACGTGCTGCCTGTCAACGAGAGGCCTGTCAACGGTGCAGTGTAGTGTGCTATTGTGTAGTTGAATACCTTGCCTTTCCAGATTAAATGTCTGTTCATAGTCTTGGATTTTGTGAAATAAATTACTAAATAAATGCGACTTATAGTCCAGTGCGACTTATATATGTTTTTTTCCTCTTCATAACGCATTTTTTGACTGATGCGACTTATACTCCGGAGCGACTTATAGTCCGGAAAATACGGTAGTAACTAAAGCTGTAACAGATGAATGTAGTGGAGTACAAAGTACAATATTTCTCTCTGAAATGTAGCGGAGTAGAAGTAGAAAGTGGCATTAAAAGAAAAGACTCAAAGTACCTCAACAATTGTCAAATTGACAAACGTCAGATACATTGCACTGCTGCCGTGCCGTCGTGTTGCAGTGGGAGCCGAACTTTCAGCTGTCAAAGACCTCGACACATACAAGTACAACTAAGTGTTCTGTTTTTTTTTTTGTGTGCGATATGTCTGAGCCGAGTGCAGTACAACGCGCCCGTCTCGACCTTTCGAATGCCATTTGGCAATACCAGAACATGAAACCTCGCTGTGCTCTCAGCTTTCTTCTTGTCCTACATGAACTCTTGCCTTGTGAAGAGCTGCTTTTAGCTGCTTTTAGCCCAGCTCTCCTGGGCTTTTTCACACTCAGACAGCATGAAGAGGCTCTGGTTGTTGTTTCTTTTGGAGATGATGAGCGCTGGAAGTATCTTGACTCGTGGCGACAGGGTTAGCATGACCTCCAGTCTTCCTCGGAGTCTCGGCGGCCTGCATGGAGGTCATGGTGTTGCTGTTAAAAGCAGCGCTCCCTGAAGTACCGCGGCGTCCTGCAGCTGTGTGAATCCGAATGTGTTTGAGCGAAGGAGCTCGAACGTGTGAAACTGAGTATAACTGCATGTTTTTGTGTGACGTTTCACCATTTCTGTGTCTGACTCCGTGGGGCGGAAAGATAACCGGCTCGGTATCAGAGCAGAGTGAAGGTGTAAATCCTGGATGTGGAAAACACTCTAAAGCTCTCTTATATCTGCAATGTGATGTCAAGTCATTCACCTTTTAGGGTGACAACAGTCTTTCCCGAACCTTTGCCAAGTATTTGGGTTTTGTAACCCTGCAGTTACTTGCAAAAAATATACAGGACCCTTTCTTAACGATCTAAGTGCACGGCGTGAAGCGCATGGTGCAGGTGCGTTTAGGGCGTGTCCGAATCCACTTTTGCTAGTTTGACGGTGGAAAAAAGGGTCCGTGAGCCGGGCGCATGGTTCTAAAGGGTTGGACTTAGTGTCTTCATTAATCAGAGGTGTGTTCTGGGCGTAACATGCAATCAACCAATCAGAGATCATCTCCCATTCCCTTTAAAAGCCAGGCGCGTTTGGACCTTGGAGCATTGCTGTTATGATGGAGGATTTGCACCGTAATATTTTTATTTGTAATCTTCTGCGTGTGTGTGTGTGTGTGTGTGTGTGTGTTGAGTGTGTGTGTGTGTGTGTGTCCCTGTGTGTGTAACAAGCATAGTGTGCACGTGCTGTGCACGAGCCTAGGAGCATTTTACTAATACTCTGTTAAAATAACAATGAAATGCTGCGTTAGTGACTTTAGACCAGGTTTTTGTTGGTCAACGGTGCCATCACTTCCCGCTGCCTCAAGATAGCAATACGCCCAGAATGCACCTGAACACACCTCCCTGTAAGACCAGCACGCCCAGAATGCACCTGAACACACCTCCCTGTAAGACCAGCACACCCAGAATGCACCTGAACACACCTCCCTGTAAGACCAGCACGCCCAGAATGCACCTGAACACACCTCCCTGTAACACCAGCACGCCCATGGGCCACAGATAGGCGCAGGTGCATTTGCTATGTAAACAAAGTGTAAATGTCACATAGACATTTAAAGTTAATGTTGTAACTGAAATAGTTTTCTTAATCTCAAGAAATGCTACGAAAAAAAGCACGGATGTATGTATGATGAAACCCTGGATACAGTTTGAGTCTGAACTTGAGATCTGCTGACAGAAAGTAAGAAAGCAACATCAATAAAATAACATTTTACTTAGTTTCCAATCTGTTATTTGTATTCTTAGTCCTAGGACTGAGCAGGCTTATTCGGCATCATTACACTTTTGGGGAACACAACTACTTGTTCTTGTACATTTAGTTAACATTGGAAAATAGATACTATAAATAATGTCTTTACCTTGAAGTAGTTCAGCAGTCGATGTTTAGCATTGACCGTGATTCTGTCTTGCTGCTTTCGTGTATCTCACCGTGCCCAATCAATACCTCATCAGCACTGTGTATGTTTAGTTGCTGCCGAGGGAATCTAACAAGCCGTTAAAAAGGCTGCTGAGAAAAGAGAAAGATACAGACGTTCAAGGCTGCAGTGTCTTCTTTTGACAGTGTTGTTGAATATTTATTTGCAACCTATTGGCACCAAAAAGAAGAATATTTTCCTTGTTGGCCGCATGAACAGAAACACATTTGGTATTTAGATTTTTTAAGAAAAATCTTAGAAATGTGGGAAGATAGGGACTAATTTTCAGTGAAAAGAAAATTCTTAGGGAACATAGGGCTGTGGGAACATAGGGCTGTGGGAACATAGGGCTGTGGGAACATTGGGCTGTGGGAACATAGGACTGTGGGAATATAGGGCTGTGGGAACATAGAGCTGTGGGAACATAGGACTGTGGGAACATAGGACTGTGGGAACATAGGGCTGTGGGAACATAGGGCTGTGGGAACATAGGGCTGTGGGACCATAGGGCTGTGGAAACATTGAGCTGTGGGAACATTGGGCTGTGGGAACATTGGGCTGTGGGAACATAGGGCTGTGGGAACATTGGGCTGTGGGAACATTGGACTGTGGGAACATAGGGCTGTGGAAACACTGGGTTGTGGGAACATAGGGCTGTGGAAACATTGGGTTGTGGGAACATAGGGCTGTGGGAACATAGGGCTGTGGGAATATAGGGCTGTGGGAACATAGGGCTGTGGGAATATAGGGCTGTGGGAACATAGGGCTGTGGGAACATAGGGCTGTGGGAACATAGAGCTGTGGGAACATTGGGCTGTGGGAACATAGGGCTGTGGGAACATTGGGCTGTGGGAACATAGGGCTGTGGGAACATAGGGCTGTTCGAACATATGGCCTTGCATATCTGCAAGTCCATCCGGCCAAGAGCCAATATAAGCCCATTTCCTTCCTCCCTTAATACCTTCACAAAAGTGCTGTTTTTGCTGCTGACAGACTCAGCTTATTATTCTAAGTGTCTGACAACATTATGGAAAGGATCCCTACAGAGATAGACCTTTTTAAAACCTCTTTCAGACCTTTCTGTTTAACCAGAAACAGCTCTGAAGTCGCTAGCGCTAACCCCACCAGACTCCATTTAAAAAACCATTACTTTTAGCGTGTATAGAGCCAGCATGTTTTCACATGTAAATCAGTAAACTGTGTTTTTTTTTCAACCTAAATTATATTTGTGATGGTTGGAAAAGTGGAAAGACGACCCAAAACAGCTTTTCATAGTTTTATTTAGTTTCTGTCGACTTTGAATGAAGTGTATTTTACGATGCTAAAATTACCGTTTATTTACATGGAGTCTGGTGGCTTTAGCGAACACAATTTTGCAGCTGTTTTTATGTTTAAAAATAGGATCTTACTCTTTAACAGAAAGGTTGACCTCCTTAGAAATCCTTTCCATAATGTTGTCAGACACTTATAGAATAATAATCTGAGCCTGTCTGTCAGTGGTTCTTTCTTTTTGGTTCATTGTGCACTCACTCTGACATCCACAGCTTTACGTCAGTATCTTTGGCCGGTGAAATGCTGAAGATGTCTCCTGCAGCGTGAAGTGTCCCTGTTCTCCGGTCTGTCTTTATTCCTAAGTCAGACGCAGTGATCAAAATGCCCGACCCATGCACTGTCATGTATGACAGCGAGGAGAGAAAAGGCTAACTGTGTAAAGCGGAGCGGACACTGTGTTTAGAGTCATATTCCTGATCCTCAGGCCCAAAGTCTCTCTCTGCTCTCCCTCGCACCGAGCCTCTCACATATTCGTGTCGCTGTCAGTCAAGTGAGTCAGCCTTCGTCATCGTCATCCTGCCACTCCGTCCCCCCCTGCAGCACGAATGGGTTGGGGTCATGCTGTGGCCTCGTCAGACGACACAAAGACAAGGGACGGTGGGACAGGACGGGACGGGACGAAGTGAGCAATCACACTGCAACTCCGTGTCACCGCTCAGCTGTCGCTTCACCTTTCAGGAAATGTGCACACAATTCCACTTTGTGTCCCGCGGCTTAACGGTGGTGACAGCGGTGTGTGTGTGTGTGTCTGAGTAAAATGTGTTTTGGATATTTGAGGATGATTCTTACATATTTTGGACGATCCCTGACATTTTCTGTGGTGGCCATCGGGGCAAAATGTTCTTTTAAAGGGTTAGTTCGGATTCACCAAAGTCATAAAATAACAGACACAGACTCACCAATCGAGGCAGAGATACTCAGTTACTTTAATTATAAGTACATCGATGGAAACATAAGATGTTACCCAGTTATGTTATTTAAAACCAAGTTTTGTGTGTGTGTGTGTGTGTGTGTGTGTGTGTGTGGATAATGATCTCACGTACCCCCTGCAGTCCTCCAGAGTACCCCTAGGGAAGCTGCTGAGAAAGATCTGGCTACCTAGCTACTGTCAGGGCCCTCATACTCTGCTTCTGACTGGCTAGTAGTCCTTACCTAGGTACTGTCAGGGCCCTCATACTCTGCTTCTGACTGGCTAGTAGTCCTTACCTAGGTACTGTCAGGACACGCCCTC
>CM042334.1:1887094-1892094 GCA_023566125.1 Zingel zingel | reverse complement strand
CAGCAAACTAAATATAACTATATATATATATATATATATATATATATATATACTAACAGCACAACTAACAGCGCAACTGTACCTACAGACCAACATTTTGGTCTCATCCTTCTTTGAGCGGGAGGATGACTTCATGTATAATCAAATAGCTGCTGCTGAGCTGATTTTTTGTTTGTATTTTCGGGTTTACATGACAGACAGTTGAATTCCTGAATAAAAATAATTCATTTCGGAGTTTGGAAATTCATATTACACCCCCCCCCCCCCCCCCCCCCCCGTCTCGTCCGTCCCGAATTTGACCCATTCTCATCTGGTCACCCTAGCACAGTGGTTGAGAATCACTGCCTCGTGGAAGCTTCCCTGCTCTTATAACGAGACGACAGGCGGCCAGATCGTCCTGTACCACACCTTCTTCGGACTAAGGTTCGGCTGTTTGGTTGTGGGGCGTTTCACACCTCTCATTTTGTTTCAGATCAAACTGAAAAGTCTACAAACAGTCCTTCCAGAAAAGTTTTTTTGTGATTGTTGCGTGCACAAATCCGTGATTATTCGGCACGTTTTCTTAAAAAATGCGATGGAATATGCGGAATATTTATGCGATGAAATTGCGGAAACTGTGATTTCATCGTGGCTTCATCGCGGAGTTTGCAGCTTTCCGATGACGTTAACGTCGCGTAATTACGTCACTTCGTAACGTTCCCATATACGGCTGCTCTTGTGTGAAGTAAACGCAACATTTTTCAACTTTCTGCTAAGATATATGTGACTTTTTTGCAACGAAAATGCAGAGATTATGAAATCATGCATGTTTTAGTGATTAGAAGGATATAGATGATAGATGATAGATGATAAAGGATATATATGTAGATATATATATTGGTCTTTAAAGGGTTGTGGCCGCCAGGGGGGCATCGATCAGAATGCAGACAAGATGTTCCTTTAGGTGGTTCATTGGATAAATGTTCAATTGTATGTGTGTGGTTCTGAAACAGAGATAAAGGCATACATCAGCAAAACATGCAGACTATATAAATGTCAAATAATGATTATATGTCTAGCAAGTATATAATAAAGAAAACACGATCAAGAAGTTACATTATAAATTTGTTATATATGACTTAAATGCAGTTTCATAATAAATGCTTATTACGAAGCAAATGAACTTAGACATGCTTTAGTACACTATATATCTTCAATGATTAATTTGCTGCACATTCATTTCAATAATACACTACATGCTAATGCAAATTAAGCTGAACATATAATTATGAATTGCAGAATTCTTCTTTAACATCCACAACGTTAAACATTGTGCAAGAACAACATACAACAGTTTCCAATTGAGACACGTAAGGCTTCAAAGCAGCCCCTCCGTTAATATGCAGCTTTCTAATCAAACATACGTGCAGTGCGAGGCTGCGCCATTACACAACAACGACCAGCAACGTACCACGACATTATTGCAGCACAACAAACACAGTGCAACATTATTATGAGATAAAAACAAAGTATTAACATCTGTATTACTTACTGGTAGTTGCACGCACACAAATCTAGAAACTCAGAAAGTACTGCAACACTATCTTCTGTTATCTATATAACCGCACAGTCTTTCAACGCCAGCTCTCTCTTCCCATCTTTCCCGAAAACTGAAACTTAAGCAGTCTTCTTCAGCGAACACAAGAGCGCAGCGCCGCTCCTGATTGGCTGATTCTCAAGCAGCCAGTTTAGCTGCCTGAAGAGGCCGTCCTTCGTCACAATGCAAGCCAAATCGGAAATTCATGCAGCGAAAGTGCGGCGTATTTGAAAAAATGCAGCCCCCGAAATAAATATGCAGACTTTGGCTGATTATGCATTGAATTATGAGATAATCACGTTTTTCTGGAGGGACTGTCAAAAGTCTGGACCAAACGCGGCATGTGTGGAAGCACCCTTACAGTAAATACGTTAGGGCTCAATTAATTACAGCTGCCTTTGACAGGTACGGACCTTGAATAAAAAGCATATAAAGCCAGAAAGGTCCAAGAGCACTTCTCCTGTGTGTAAAAAAGCTTCTATCTGGCATGAAAACGCAAGTTGAGTGCCTTTGGTGCCGATTCTCCAGCGGCTGCCCTTTATCATTTTTTCATTTTTCATTGTCAGGCGTGCGTGGGCGGCTTGAAATGAGTCTGGGTGCAAAGAGAGAATGACAGCCCCCTCTAACCACAGCGGGGATTGTGTTAAATCCCAAAATGCTGACATCTCCAGAGCAGGAGTTCTGATTTCTTTTCAGCTTGTGCGGTGTATGCTTGTGGTCCAACCCAGTTCGTGAAATCTCACGTTATTTGTAATCTATTGATGCGTGTCCACGGGGACGTTTCTTGTTTTTTTTCGTGGTAGCCAGCACGAAAACGTAAAGTAATGTAATTCAATGGGAAGCATATTTCGTGGTCACACCACGAAAATGGTACGGAGTAGTATGAAAAGCCGAAAATCCGCATAGGGAGGTTAGTCAGGGTGGTGGATGGGTCAAACATTACAGGACTTTCCCCCGGGAGAACGGGGATCGCATCCCACGTGAGGCGTCCTTTCCCCGTTATTGTCACGTGTCCCCTGTCCTTTTCGGCCATCTCCCCGCGTGCATGAGGCGTCCTTTTCGGCCATCTCCCGGCGTGCATGAGGCGTCCTTTTCGGCCATCTCCCGGCGTGCATGAGGCGTCCTTTTCGGCCGTCTCCCAGCGTGTATGAGGCGTCCTTTTTGGCCGTCTCCCAGCGTGCATGAGGCGTCCTTTTTGGCCGTCTCCCGGCGTGCATGAGGCGTCCTTTTTGGCCGTCTCCCGGCGTGCATGAGGCGTCCTTTTCGGCCGTCTCCTAGCATGTGAGGCGTCCTTTCCTCGTAGGGTATTTCGTGCTGGCCACCACGAAAAAAAACGAGAAAAAAGTCCGCGTGAACACGTATCAATAGATTAAAAATAACGTGACCATTTCACGAACTGCCGTGAGACCGGGTTGTGTGGTCGTGCGGTGTATGATTGTGATTGTGCGGTTGATTTGGGGGTTTTTTAATCATCTCTCCTACTTAATTCTGCACTATATCAATATCCAGGCATCTTCCCATGCAATTAACTGAGCTGACATCGGTGTTAACAGCATAATTCAGAGGGAGACGGGCTGGCTGTCATCTGCTGAAGGCTGAATACAAAAACCTCAGAGCTCGCTTTCATCGCCAGATTTTCGTTTTACCTCCCAGCTTGGGAGCAACCTCCTAATCCACTTAAAATTCTCTGCTTTGTTTGAAAGTCATCATTTTACTAATTACACTCTGAGTTTTTAATTAACCAAAAGAGTGAAAACAGTGTTCACGGTCCCCAGAGCGGCTTGTTCGCCAGCCTCTGTTTGAGCTTTTTTGGCATGTTAAACAGTATGTGTGATCAAATTTGTTTCGATTTTTGGGGGGGATAAATGAGCACTTGTGCCGGTTCCTTTTCAGAAGTAAAATGTGAGCGCAGTGTAATATTTTGTACCCGCTGAAGGCATCTCTTTCATCAGGACGTGTTTCCCTTCCCATCTTCTCTTCTTCCTTCCTTCCCTCCAACTCAGTCTTCATTTTGTCAACAAAACTTTGGGGAAATATTGAGGTAATGGGCAAAAACGAGCCGAAAAGGCAATTCAAAATAATATAGTTCTAGAGCTGCAACGACCGATCGATTAGTTGTCAACTATTATATTTATCGGCATCTATTTTGATAATCGATTCAGCTCAATTTTTCTCGAAATAAAGGTAAACGTGTGTGATGTCAGCGTGTTACACGCTTTGGTACATTTCTCAGATCAGAATTGAAATGCTCAAAACTACCGGTTCAATCTTCACATCATTGTGTCACTTGTGCACATCAAACAAGTTGCAAATGTTGTGGTACATCCATGCAAATGATGATGTACAATTATCTGCTGTCTCCTACATTATCAATTGCTTATGTCATGTTGATCAAAATGTACACACAACATTTAGGCATTAGTTCATAGCATAAGTCTTTACATGCAAAATGGTTGAACAAGATGTCATAATATGTCAAGCATATTTCTATACATTCCCATTAGACTTTTTTTCTAAATCTGTCCTGAATTGGTATATTGCTCCCAGGTTAATCTTGACTTTCTCTAATGAAGGTGCATCTCATGAACATCAACTGGCAAGTATATATATATGTATAGCCGGAGCACAACACGATGTTACACTGAACATCTGGAGGTGTAGGAAGACTGCACTGTAATTCCTACAGCACTGCATGTACAGTTTTCCCTAAGGACATGTCCTATGTTCACATTTTTTTCTTTGTGCTATGCAGTGCTGTCTTCTCCTTTCTGTATCGCAACAGACCATGTGGTCTGTCAACAAATTACAGTACTAACAGTAAAAGCGTGAATGTGAATCTGGTCCAGTCTCTTGCAATCAAACTCCCACATACCCTACAATGTATAATAGTCATCAAAACTTTCCATCAGAACATCCCTCCAGAGTACGCTGTTATATTGACAACATGACTGAGCTATTTGACGGTCTTATCCGTACACAATGACACAAGGACTTGTCTTTCTGATGGCACTGACCTGTTCATTGACGCAGATATTTACTTTTGAGAGATGAACTAAGGATTTGGAGCAAGAGACTGGCTTTTGCAGGTAATCCACGGTGTTTTGCTATTTGTACTAATTGTTTTGAGAAATGCACTTGCCTTTTCGCAAATTTTGAGGGTGAGTCGAAAAATGTAATACATAGATCCACACTTTTCACCATTTTCTGACATTTTAGAGACCAAACAACTGATCCATTGTGTGTGGTTGTAAGAGCTTCCACTATAAAGCAAATTAGACGCACATATTTCTTACTTGCTCCGTAATTCAGGTGTAAGGTAATGAGTGATATTAAACATACACTTGGCATTACAGTTCCACTCACACCTGGAAATATTTTGGGAATCAATACAAACATCAAGATCAATGCAAGGGACAGATAAAAT
>CM042334.1:1864594-1882094 GCA_023566125.1 Zingel zingel | reverse complement strand
ACACACGGCGCAGACACACACACACAGACACACACACAGCGCACACACACACACACACACACACACACACACACACACACGGTATATACACACACACACACACACACACACACACACACACACACACATCTCGCACAGTGCATTTGTACCCTTTAGACGGGAACTCTGGAGGGTGGTTTCACTTTTTTGCGTTTTTAAGCCCCCAAAACGCCGGCACATCTGATAAAATATTTTTACGTCTTCACCCGCGAGCGTATTCGTGTAAACAGGGCCGAAATGTAATCGAGCCTTTGTTCAGTGTCTCCATAATGCATTTTAAATACGTGTTGTTCCAGGAAATGATGCCTAAAAAACAACAAAAGAAAAGACAAGAAAAGGCCACATGTCACACATGCTTTTCCAATCAGGATCTCTTTGTTAACCAAGATATCCGTTTATTCCAAAGTTGTATTTTAAAAAGTGTTCATGTTAAACAAAAGCCAATTACCCACAGTGCTCACTGGGAACCAGTTGGCGTATATGAGATGGATACAGACTCTAACGGTTAACGACACCGGTGCAACTCTTTGAAATGCAAATCAGACGCCTTGTGAACAAAAGACGTTCCAGGTTGCATTACAGCTACTCCAGGTGCAGCTGGTAACCCATCCGTCTGTATCGACAGCTGAATCCATCCGAGCCTTGTGTCTGTTTGTCTTATCTCCCTCACCATCGGCGCACGGACCCAAAACAAAAGGCCAACGGCTTGTTTGACTGCAGGTAATGATGGCACGGAGGCTCCTCCAGCTGGGGATTAGCAGGCAAAAGAACCACGCTGATAGTTAATGAGCTCCAAACTGATCTCAATTGTTGAAAATAAACAACAACAGATTATATAACTATTCCCCCAAATGAACAGAGCTGCAACGATGACACAGAAGCCTACGCCACGTTATACACGACAAGGTGGAGCTGGGGAGGAGGTGGGTTGCATCAACACGTTCTCACACCCAGCTCGTAAAATATGGACGCTTGGTCAGCTGCCTTTGTCGTTCTTGTTGACGCTGAAAGTCTCCTTTAGCGCTGTAAGTAAACGCGCTTGGTCGGGACTATCGCCGTCTCTTTAGCGCTGTAAGTAAACGCGCTTGGTCGGGACTATCGCCGTCCCTTTAGCGCTGTAAGTAAACGCGCTTGGTCGGGACTATTGCCGTCCCTTTAGCGCTATAAGTAAACGCGCTTGGTCGGGACTATCGCCGTCCCTTTAGCGCTATAAGTAAACGCGCTTGGTCGGGACTATTGCCGTCCCTTTAGCGCTATAAGTAAACGCGCTTGGTCGGGACTATCGCCGTCCCTTTAGCGCTGTAAGTAAACGCGCTTGGTCGGGACTATCGCCGTCCCTTTAGCGTTGTAAGTAAACGTGCTTGGTCGGAATATTGCCGTCCCTTTAGCGCTATAAGTAAACGCGCTTGGTCGGGACTATTGCAGTCCCTTTAGCGCTATAAGTAAACGCGCTTGGTCGGAATATTGCCGTCCCTTTAGCGCTATAAGTAAACGCGCTTGGTCGGGACTATCGCCGTCCCTTTAGCGTTGTAAGTAAACGTGCTTGGTCGGAATATTGCCGTCCCTTTAGCGCTATAAGTAAACGCGCTTGGTCGGGACTATCGCCGTCCCTTTAGCGCTATAAGTAAACGCGCTTGGTCGGGACTATTGCCGTCCCTTTAGCGCTATAAGTGAACGCGCTTGGTCGGGACTATCGCCGTCCCTTTAGCGCTATAAGTAAACGCGCTTGGTCGGACTATCGCCGTCCCTTTAGCGCTATAAGTAAACGCGCTTGGTCGGGACTATCGCCGTCCCTTTAGCGCTATAAGTAAACGCGCTTGGTCGGGACTATCGCCGTCCCTTCAGCGCTATAAGTAAACGCGCTTGGTCGGGACTATCGCCGTTGGTTGGGTCAAACACAGGACTTTCACCCAGGACATTCGCATATTTTGCTTGGAAATTGGCAATTTATGCAGCGAAATTGCAGCGTATTTGAATGAATACATGTATATATACATGAATATGCAGACTTTGGCTGATTATGCATTGAATTATGCGATTGCATAATCATGTTTTCCTGGAGGGACTGCCTAACTGCATCAAAAGAGACGTCAATAGTCCCGACCAAGCGCGTTTAGTTAACGCGCGTTATGTGACGCTAAAGGAGACTTTTAGCCTCAATAACAACGACAAAGGCACCTGACCAAGTGTCCGTATATTACGAGATGGGAGTGAGAATGTGTTGGGAAATGTGACTCCAGAAGCCAAGCCTGTCAGTGTAGAGCAGAGCGAGGCCTAATGTATAAGGAAGATTTTTGCTTTAGGAAGCTCTCGCTGTCTCTCTCACATATCCGTGACGATCTTTGAATAGCAATGTTTGTTTCTCCATCTTAAATCCATCTTGTCCAACAGAATGAGCCACAAGCAATGCGATAGACTTTTAGTGTCTGACAGCAGTCGTGTAATGATGTCTAACAGCGTGTTTACGATAAACTTTTCAACATGCCGTGGTTTCTATTATCTGAAGCCTCATTGCTTCTGAATAAGCTGCAGTAAACTGCACACAGCGTCCCATCTAATTCAGGAACGCCGTTACCTGTTTCTTGGAAAATAATTGCCGTCCAAACCTCTTATCTGATCCTTCCAGTTGTTCCCATTATCCTCAGCTCACCCCCAGTCTGCCTCTCTGTGCCCCGTATGCAGGTCATTACCGCCCTCCTGTAATATCACATCCATTTCAGCTTCTCTTCTGCTTCCAATTTGTGTTCGAGGACCGCCAGAAAGTAGTTTGAATATTGATTTTCTCGTTGAGTCACAGCTGTATGCTAACCCCGAGGCTGTAAGATGAAATGAGAAATGCCTATCTTTACTATTTTCATCTTACGTGTATGTACTCTTGTTTCAAAAAACCGTAATACCATTTTGTTTGTTTGTTCCAGCATCATTCTGATCTATATTTAGTAGAGATGCACCGATTACAACTTTCTAGGCCGATGTTAATGCTTTCGTTAAGGTGTAGAGCCCCTGGTTATAGTATATATCTTGGTCACCGGTGGAGTTAAGGTGTAGAGCCCCTGGTTATAGTATATATCTTGGTCACCGGTGGAGTTAAGGTGTAGAGCCCCTGGTTATAGTCTATATCTTGGTCACCGGTGGAGTTAAGGCGTAGAGCCCCTGGTTATAGTACATATCTTGGTCACCGGTGGAGTTAAGGTGTAGAGCCCCTGGTTATAGTCTATATCTTGGTCACCGGTGGAGTTAAGGTGTAGAGCCCCTGGTTATAGTCTATATCTTGGTCACCGGTGGAGTTAAGGTGTAGAGCCCCTGGTTATAGTATATATCTTGGTCACCGGTGGAGTTCAGGCGTAGAGCCCCTGGTTATAGTATATATCTTGGTCACCGGTGGAGTTAAGGTGTAGAGCCCCTGGTTATAGTATATATCTTGGTCACCGGTGGAGTTCAGGCGTAGAGCCCCTGGTTATAGTATATATCTTGGTCACCGGTGGAGTTAAGGCGTAGAGCCCCTGGTTATAGTATATATCTTGGTCACCGGTGGAGTTAAGGTGTAGAGCCCCTGGTTATAGTATATATCTTGGTCACCGGTGGAGTTAAGGTGTAGAGCCCCTGGTTATAGTATATATCTTGGTCACCGGTGGAGTTAAGGTGTAGAGCCCCTGGGGATACTTGGAGCAAAGTCTCATGTTGTGTCGAGCCTTCTTAGTCTTTTCAAAATAGCTATTTTGAGGCTAGCATCAAAGTGCCCCTAGCACTTCCATCCTAAATATGCTTTTAAACAAACAAAAGTTTGACTCGGGTACATTCACAAAATGACCCTAGGTTACGCTTTACACAACAACAACAACAAAAAACTAGACTACATCACTGTGCCACATACAATATTAAATGAAGTTAACTGTTGACACCATACAGTAATGTGAGCTATTTCAATTAGCTGATACATGGTTAAATCTCATTGGCTCATTGGTCCCAGTAAGAGAGGAAATGCCCTACACATATTCTTAGTAAATCTTTACAATCATTCCCTGAAAGAACTGAGCAGGTCTGCCTTGTTGCACGATCCAAACTGTCTTCATAACTTGACATTTTCAGCGTATAGCTCGCTAGCTCGAAGGTTGTTGTTGTTTCCCGAAACAAACGGAGTTTAAGAACAGCAACACACAGAGAGAGGAAGGAGGATGTCCGGCTTTACAACCCGTTTCTCACTCCGAACTTGTAAAATACAGACGTTTGGGCAGTGGCTGTCAGCGTCAGATATGACGAAAAGCGGCAGAAAATGACATACAGCTCTGTGTCCGTCCCTCTGCTTCGGTTTCACTCACCACTGAGTCTCACTTAATGTCCCACGCTCTGACTCTCTTAACTGGGTATTATGTTCAAAGTTTCTCATTTATTAAATAAGTGCTTAAAGCTATAGTGCGTAGTCTATAGTCGTTTGTCGCCCCCATGAGGAATTCTAAGTAAAGACAACCAAACCGTGATACAAGGTCAACTTGGAAGAAAGGGAGTTGTCCCGGCCTACAAATCGTATCCTACAGACTAGAGAAGACGAAATCCTGCTCAAGATCAATAAGGGGTTCCTTCACTTTGTCACTGCAGGAAATCAGCGACACAGAGATCCTGGAGCTTACCCACAGTGCACTGGGGCGCATGACGGTGATCCGGCAGATCTTCCCCCTGTGGAGGGACAGCAGCACGCGCTGTATGAGACACAACCACCGGATCTCGTCTCTGCTGTGTGACCCGCAGGAAGGCTACCTGCAGAACCTGGAGGTAAGAGACTGACCGTTATCTCTGTTTGTTTCAGCAGACGCCTGATTTCTCACCTTAAAGGTCCCATGACATGGTGCTCTTTGGATGCTTTTATATAGGCCTTAGTGGTCCCCTAATACTGTATCTGAAGTCTCTTTTATATAGACCTTAGTGGTCCCCTAATACTGTATCTGAAGTCTCTTTTATATAGGCCTTAGTGGTCCCCTAATACTGTATCTGAAGTCTTTTATATAGACCTTAGTGGTCCCCTAATACTGTATCTGAAGTCTCTTTTATATAGGCCTTAGTGGTCCCCTAATACTGTATCTGAAGTCTCTTTTATATAGGCCTTAGTGGTCCCTAATACTGTATCTGAAGTCTCTTTTATATAGACCTTAGTGGTCCCCTAATACTGTATCTGAAGTCTCTTTATATAGGCCTTAGTGGTCCCCTAATACTGTATCTGAAGTCTCTTTTATATAGGCCTTAGTGGTCCCCTAATACTGTTTCTGAAGTCTCTTTATATAGACCTTAGTGGTCCCCTAATACTGTATCTGAAGTCTCTTTATATAGGCCTTAGTGGTATTAATATTTTAAGACCACAATTTAGTCATTTAAAGGCAGCAATTATTAATGTGAAGGGACACATCGAATAATTAGAGGTTATAACTTATTAAATCAAGAGTTCAAGAAGTTCTAATTTGAGGGAAATATTCCTCTAAGCTTTCATTTCTTCCATTCCTCTAATATTAGTTAAAATCATTCATCATTTCAAAATTAGGTATAATCTCCAATAAATGAGATTTATTGACCATGAAATCCAAAAATTTGTGTAAAACTATTGCTAATAAGTTGGTGTTAGTGAAAAATAGCATCGAAAACGTGGAAAAAACATTGAAAAAAGTGCAAAAAAAGTGACAAAAAACGTCAGAAAATGTGTCAAAAATATAAAAAGAAATAGTCCAAAAAAAAGTGTTCATTTTGACCCAGAAGGACAACAAGTGCATGGTCGACCAGAAGACAATACAAGGGTTAATACTTCTTCTAATCCTGTAGAAGTCCTGTCAGACGCCGTCTGTAGAATCTGCATTTGACTCATCCAACAAGTCATTGATACACATCTGTAAAGTCATGAGCACATTCATTAATTCCCCGGCCACACACACGTACGGTGTACACGGTGTACCGAGTCAGAGACCAAATCTCAGTGTTCAAATACCAGCTGAATGTTAAACAAGGACACACACAGTCTCAGATGCTCTGCAAACTGAAAGAAGACTCAGTGACTACGTTTACATGGCAATAATATTTAGTTTTAGGCCCATATTCTGGAAATAACAATAGTCCAACTAAGCTGTTCCATCCATCCATCCATCCATCTTCGTCTGCTTATCCGGTATCGGGTTGCGGGGGTAGCAGCTCCAGCAGGGGACCCCAAACTTCCCTTTCCCGAGCCACATTAACCAGCTCCGACTGGGGGATCCCGAGGCGTTCCCAGGCCAGGTTAGAGATATAATCCCTCCACCTAGTCCTGGGTCTTCCCCGAGGCCTCCTCCCAGCTGGACGTCCCTCCACCTAGTCCTGGGTCTTCCCGAGGCCTCCTCCCAGCTGGACGTCCCTCCACCTAGTCCTGGGTCTTCCCGAGGCCTCCTCCCAGCTGGACGTGCCTGGAGCACTTCCCTAGGGAGGCGCCCAGGGGGCATCCTTACAAGATGCCCGAACCACCTCAACTAAGCTGTTTCCATGGCTAATTCAATTAGGGATGTACCGAATCCAGATTTTTGGGGTTTGGCCGAATCCTGAATCCACTGGTTGAGATTCTGCTGAGTCCTCCTCCCATCCTCAGTCCATGAACTCAGTCAACACATTAATGAAGTCAGCAGGGACTGTCCTTCCTTTGCCGTACCTGAAGTTACTGCATTCTGGCTGCTGTCTGTAGATTCCTTCATCACAACTTCCAGATGTTTGATACCAGATGTTGTAACAGCGGTGATGTTGTGTATTGTTTAGGGTCCTCGCCACCACCAGACTAATCAGCATTGCAGATTGAACATGTAGCTGGACTTGAACGGCCTTCTTTTGACTGAAAGTGCTGCCAAACATCACTTTTTCTGCTCACCAGTTCCATTTCCACTTCCTCACAGCCGGCTGCATTGAACGCTCCACCTACGTTAACACCTTCCCGTAATCAACGGCGCCGTCATTACGGCGACCAGCGTAGCGCGGAGTGCAAGCGTAGGGGTCGGTTCACTGCAGAAAAATTCTAATATTCTGCAGAAACCCAACCCCCGTCAAAAAGCCCAATATTCAGCCAATCAGAATCCTGAATTCGGTGCATCCTTGAATGAAATTGAATACTAATATTCTACTTTACATGCAGCCGTGCACAACAAGATTTTCCAGCGTTGTTGCACGACACAGCTTCCCTCTTTTATTCCTTCAACCAGCTTCTTGAAAATATCTCACTATCTGCTAGCTGCCTGTCCCCTGAACACACTGTAAAAAATATCTCCTCACTATCTGCTAGCTGCCTGTCCCCTGAACACACTGTAAAAAATATCTCCTCACTATCTGCTAGCTGCCTGTCCCCTGAACACACTGTAAAAAATATCTCATCACTATCTGCTAGCTGCCTGTCCCCTGAACACACTGTAAAAAATATCTCACTATCTGCTAGCTGCCTGTCCCCTGAACACACTGTAAAAAATATCTCACTATCTGCTAGCTGCCTGTTCCCTGAACACACTGTAAAAAATATCTCCTCACTATCTGCTAGCTGCCTGTCCCCTGAACACACTGTAAAAAATATCTCACGATCTGCTAGCTGCCTGTCCCCTGAACACACTGTAAAAAATATCTCCTCACTATCTGCCTGTCCCCTGAACACACTGTAAGATGGTCTCTGGTCTCTGTAGACAGCCTGTGTTCGGCTGCGTTAGTGTAAGGTAGCTGTACCACAACCAACAATGAAATGGTGATTATTATTATTATTATTTAATCTATGGATTAGTGTACAGGGACACGTTCATGTCGTTTTTTTCGTGGTGGTGAGGACAAATTTTAAACTGATGTATTTCAATGGGAAGCGTCTTTCGTGATAACAGCACGATTACGGTAGCGAGAAGTATTGAAAAGCCGAAAATCCACGTAAGGACGTTGGTCGGGGTGGTGGATGGGTCAAACAACATAGGACTTTCACCCCAGGGGAAGGGAGAGGGGGAGGAAGGAGCCGAGGATAAGGGAGAGAGGAGAGCGAGAGAGGGGGAGGAAGAGAGGGGGAGGAAGGAGCAGAGGATGAGGGAGAGAGGAGAGGGAGAGAGGGGGAGGAAGGAGCCGAGGATGAGGGAGAGAGGAGAGGGAGAGAGGGGGAGGAAGGAGCCGAGGATGAGGGAGAGAGGGGGAGGAAGGAGCCGAGGATGAGGGAGAGAGGAGAGGGAGAGAGGGGGAGGAAGGAGCCGAGGATGAGGGAGAGAGGGGGAGGAAGGAGCCGAGGATGAGGGAGAGAGGAGAGGGAGAGAGGGGGAGGAAGGAGCCGAGGATGAGGGAGAGAGGGGGAGGAAGGAGCCGAGGATGAGGGAGAGAGGAGAGGGAGAGAGGGGGAGGAAGGAGCCGAGGATGAGGGAGAGAGGGGGAGGAAGGAGCCGAGGATGAGGGAGAGAGGAGAGGGAGAGAGGGGGAGGAAGGAGCCGAGGATGAGGGAGAGAGGAGAGGGAGAGAGGGGGAGGAAGGAGCCGAGGATGAGGGAGAGAGGGGGAGGAAGGAGCCGAGGATGAGGGAGAGAAGATTTGCGTCCCCCAGAGCAGGCTGTGGCTGCAGCCCAGTCTCATGGAAGTTCGTGAAATGGTCACGTTGCCAGGAACTGCCGTGAGGCCGGGCTGTATCTTCTGCGGTTCTCTGCTGCCAGCCAGCTTAGGAGTGACGGCAGCTTCCTGTTTGGGTTTTACATCTGGGCCCCAGATTGTGAATTTCAGAAATACAAGGGTACCGCAAATTGCTTCAATTTTCTTTTCTTCTCTCCCGTCTCTCTTTCTCTGTCAGATGAATGATTCTCCTTTTGATGCCAAAAGAGAACAGGGAAAAAAAGGATGAATTCTGTGTGTGTGTGTGTGTGTGTGTGTCTGTGTGTGTGTGTGTGTGTGTGTGTGTGTGTGTGTGTGTGTGTGTGTGTGTGTGTCTCATGGTCTCAGGCAGCGTGCTGTGTGTACTTCATGCCAGTCAGCTGTACTCATCTGGACAAAGTGATGCTCATTTGTCACCCTGCATTTGGTCTCTGCTCCCTGCTTTGGCATGTGTGTGTGTCTGTGTGTATATATATATGTGTGTGTGTGTGTGTGTGTGTGTGTGTGTGTGTGTGTGTGTGTGTGTGTGTGTGTGATTTGTTACAGTGTGTTTCATCTTCCCTTTGCAGCCCAGGGTGAGAGACGACATGATCACATGTGGACAGGCTGGCTACTAGCTGACTGTCATCTCAACACCATCCTGTGTGTGTGTGTGTGTGTGTGTGTGTGTGTGTGTGTGTGTGTGTGTGTGTGTGTGTGTGTGTGTGTGTGTGTGTGTGTGTGTGTGTGTGTGTGTGCGTGTGTGTGCCCAGCTGTGTCACACATGTGGCCGGTGCAAAGTAAAAGACAATTTTTATCTTTAACTTAACTCGGCCTCCTCTCTCTCTCTCCTCTGTGTCCCCCCATCCCCTCCCCCCTTCCATTCCCTCCAGGTGTCTAACCTCTACCTGTACGACAGTGTGCTGATGCTGGCCAATGCCTTCTACAGGAAGCTGGAGGACAGGAAGTGGCACAGTATGGCCAGCCTCAACTGCATCAGGAAGTCCACCAAGCCGTGGAACGGTGGCTGGTCCATGCTAGAGACCATCCAGAAGGTGCACACCAACACAGGCTACATCTACACTACTACATTTGGATTTAGAAACTAAGTTTTTCGCCACCCGTCCGCACTACTGCGGCCCCTAAAACTTTAACATTTGGAAACACCAAGGCGGTAAGCCAGCCTCCGCAAAGCGTAGCTCCTATGGCGCCATTTTGATGCTACCAAGCCATCACCTCCCGTTAGCATCCCATTGACTGCCATTCATTCTGATGCTACCAAGCCATCAGCTCCCGTTAGCATCCCATTGACTGCCATTCATTCTGATGCTACCAAGCCATCAGCTCCCGTTAGCATCCCATTGACTGCCATTCATTCTGATGCTACCAAGCCATCACCTCCCGTTAGCATCCCATTGACTGCCATTCATTTGGCCATCATTTTGACAGCGAATAACTAAGCATCACCGGAAAAGTGACCACAAGTGATACAATACATAAACATAAACAGACAGTCACATAAAAAAAAAGAAAAGAGTTAGTAAAATAATACTAGCAGTTGCAGTGCAAAATTAAATATTTAATGTGCTTTTTCAGTCATTTTTCTAATTCCTCCCCCTATACACATTACTCTAAGCCATTCTTCTTTCAGGTTTAATTCTAATGGGGACCGTTCCCTTATAAAGACATTGAGCGTATTTCTTAGTACATGTGATAATCTCTCCAATGGTAAGATGGACGTACATTTTTCATACCACATTGTAATATTAGGAGGATCTTCGTCTAACCACTTATGTAGTATTGTGAGGCGTGCAGCATACAAAGCGACTCTAAGAATGGACCTGTACCTACGATCACAATTGGTCTCCAGTCCCTATACGAAATGGTTTGGATTAAGTGGAATATCAAACCTAAAAATGTTCTTAATCTTGTTTTGGACAGATAACCAGAAACGTGAGATTCTTGGACATGACCACATTAGATGTCCATAAGTGCCACTGCTATTATTACATTTCACACACAATGATGAGCACATAGGGTCATATTTACATCGAATAGCAACATAGGTAACATGCAGTCTGTGGATAATCTTATATCGAGTCTCATAGGACTTATTAGAGCATGTAACTTTCTTTGCATTCAACAAGATCCTTTTCCACGTCCCCTCATCCAGTTGGGAACCAAAATCTTCATCCCAAGAAGTTTTACTATAAATCGTAGGGATGTTGACAAACATTTGAGAGTAGATATAACTCAATACTTTCGTCCAGAGCAACGGGAGCTGTTGGGAGCATTTCTTTAACTATCTATGGTTGTCCCTGGCCAGTTTTAAAATGGCAACCTAAAAAAACCAACATTCAAACACACACAATGCACAAAAACAAGTAACGAAAACACAACATATCAGACAGCGAGCAGCAAAACAAGACTAATCTGCAGGTGGGGAGCAAAAGTCAACCGCACTCTGATGTGCACATATATCATAATTAATAAAACCTTTGAAGGTTGAGCAGATACTGTGTGGAGGAGAACATTAAAAGCTGATGATTAGATTCACAGCAACCTTAAATAAAAGAATAAACGTCTTTGTTAACAGGAGTGAAATCAAACATGTAACGCTGCTGGCTGGAACATGAAACGAGAGCCTCATCCATCTTAAGCCCCGATGTGGATCTAAATTGCATCCAACTGCCTGCAGTCTCCGTTCTCACGGTCTAATTGGTGCAAAAGAATTGCGTTTCAGCGGCGCTGATGAGTCCCTCCGAGCACGAAGAGCTCTTCTTTTATTAAAAACAACAACACGTAGCTTCTTTGACGCCTCTCATGATAATATTGTTACCAGAAAGATCACTTAGTGATTACAGCTCGTTAGTGATCTTTCTGTCTTTCTCCCGTTCAATGTGCTCAGAGATGTGATCACCAAGGAGATGAACTAAATCTTTTACTCATGCAGACCTGTGATGGTTTTTAATGATATTGCCTGCAGCAGAGAAAGAGTAATGTTTAATTTCATAAGTCTTAGGGCTGCACGATATATATCGGTTTTTTATATCGTCATCGGCGCAAAAACGAGCGCGAAAAGGCTGCCATATATCACGGAAGACGCTCAGAGATATTTTGTGTTTGTTGAAATAACATATCAGTAGAAATTTCATTTTAAAATGTCATTTTTTATGTAGCGGTGCCTTTTATATTCAATTACATTTTGAATTTGTTCAATAAAATAATGTTGCAAGGGCGCCCGGATAGCTCAGTTGGTAGAGCATGCGCCCATATATGGAGGTGTACTCCGTCCTGCGGCCCTTTGCTGCATGTCATTCCCCCTTTCATGTCTCAGCTCTCCTGTAAAATAAAGGCTAAAAATGCCCCAAAAATCAATGTTATAATGACTTTCTGTCATTTGTTTTAAATTCAACAAGCAATGTATTGTATTTGAGCAGAATATTGAAAGCAGCAGAAATGTAGAACTGAGTACACTTTAATATCGGTTGATTTATCGCAAGTAATATCGTTATCGCAATATTCAACAACGTTATTGCATGTCTCCTCATATCGTGCAGCCCTGGTTACAGTCTACTGTTAGTAAAGACATTTTTAGTTGTTTCCCAATGTCCACAATGGCTGACGAAAACGATATAATCGATAGGAAAGATGGCCAAAACTACCAAAATGGGACCTCTAAGGCTACGTTCACGCTGCAAGTCTTAATGCTTAATTCCAGTGTGAACTGTTTGCGGTTCCAAACTGATCCGCGTGTGCAAAAGACCAATAACAATGACATCAGACGCAGCACGCTGCTGCACTAAAGTTAGGGAGGTTATGGAGGAAGTCAACATTTTGGCTTTTATTTCAAAATGTTTGTGTAATGGCACGATGCATGAGCCAGCCTGGTCGCACAGAATTCCGTGAAATGATCACGAATTGTTAACAGCGCATTACGTGGTGGTGGCCAATGTAAAGTCAATGAGAAGATGACGTAGCGTGAAGAGCGACTACGGTAGCGAGTAGTATGTGAGGCCGAAATTCTGCATAAGGAGGTTGGTTGGGGGGGATGGATGGGTCAAACACAGGACCTTCACCCAGGAGACCGGGGTCCGTGTCCCGCATGTCAAGTTTCCTAAAGTTGCTTTCTTCTTTTCCGTCTCGTTCTTCCCGTGTGTCACTGAACCGTAAGCCCACCCGTGACCTTTTCCTTAACTTAAGGGGCCACGTTCATTTCGTGGAACTCTGTGGCATCACGTTGAATGAGCAGGTGCTGAGGAGGAGAACAGATTTGGTCACCATCACACTGAAATGAAATGGTGCCAATATGGCTTCCTAAACAATTAGTATCTACCAGACCGAAGGACAACGCAGATCTCAGTGCCTCATTTTGGTGCCACTTAGGCTACGTTCACACCGCAAGCATTAATGCTTAATTCGGATTATTTTGCTCAGATCTGTTTTTTTGTTTGGCTGTTCACATTACCTTTTTAAAATGTGGCCTGTATCAGATTCCAGTGTGAACTGACCCACATGTGCAAAAGAACAATACCAATTACGGTATGATCCTTCTAGTTTTGATTGAATTGAAGTATGTCCCCGTACACTAATTAGATCTAACACCTCAGATCTCCCTCCACTGACTTGCTCCATCACTGTTCTCCATTGTGTAGGCCTAGTCAACTTTTTAATGTTACCGTCTGTGTCTCGGGATAACTCCCGCCGGTCCATCATTGTGACAAATGTTGATGTAGATTGACGTAAAAGTTGCATCAAATCCGCCTTGGTTGTTCACACTGCGGCCACGTTGACCTGGGTCTGATTCAGGACCAATATGGAAAGTGGTCTGAATCTGATTTGAGTGTCCACATTACTTTCTGAAGAAGTCTGACCTGGTCACTTGACCCCAAATATGCCGTCTAAACGTAGCCCAAGTTATGTAACAACCCAGTCTCACAGCAGTTCGTGAAATGGTCACGTTATTGAATGTATTGATTCATGTACTGAACACGTTTATGTCTTTTTTTTCGTGGTGGTGAGCACGAATGTTAATGTAATGTATTTCAATGGGAAGCATATTTCGTGATCACAGCACGACTACGGTAGGGAGTAGTATGAAAAGCCGAAAATCAGCGTAGGGAGGTTGGTCGGGGTGGCGGATGGGTCAAACAACACAGGACTTTCGTCCAGGAGACCGCAGGTCGTGTCCCGGCTTGTTCCCATTCTGTGCTGAGCACCACGAAAAAAACGAGATGAACGTGTCCGTGTACACGAATCAATAGATTAAACATAACGTGACCATTTCACGAACTGCCGTGAGACCGTGTTGGATGAAATCACTTCCATTAAGACCGAACCATACTCTTGAAATGCATCTTTGCATTTTTATTTAACTTTGAACATTTGAGTTGACCGCTGTGTTAGAAAGTCCTTTTACACCGGCTGTTCTCCTGCAGAGCAGTACATCAGCACGTCTAATATAGGGAGCAAAATCTCCTGTTTTCCTGAACTTGAACAACATTTCCACCCGCTGCCATTGCTCGGACTACTTTGCTGATGAGATGGAAAATGACTTTGTGAGAGGACGGGCAGCACAGGACGGAGCAGAGCACTCTCATTCTGTACAAGATGCAACCTTCCTGTGTATATACTGAATGGATGTGTGTGTGTATCGAGTCAAGACACCCCATCACATCACTGCTACAAGTACTGCTACTTCATACTCACAATGCAAAGCATTGTGTCCCCATGCCCCAAATACTAGCATTATAAGCTAACCAGCGGTCCGCCGTAGCCTCGTTAAAGCTCCAAACTCATTCGGTGCACCGAGATCACTTTTGGCTCAAAACTCAAACGCTTAAAAACCAAAACGTGGCGGTGTAATTGTAGCCTGAGTCATCCTGACAGACCTGCGTTCAGAAAACATCGCCCTGTTGGACTGACAGTCACGTAGTGCTACGTGGCATTTCTTTATAGCTGCAAGACGGATGCAGGACTGGAAGCACAGCAGCTGACTTTGTAGCAAGCTGCTCGCCAAACCAAACCAATCATTATGAAACGTTATTTTCCTCCGTGTGACGATGACTGCGACCTTTTGCAGATGACAGACGAACGCTGAGCTTGCTGGCCTGCAGTGATGTGTGTCTTTAGTCTTGCTTTACATCCTACATGAACCAACGGAAGTCATGCAGCGATATTTCATCCGTGGCCTTTCAGTTGGAACAGCTATTACAGGCTGCATTCAGCTCGTTCACTCAGGCCATAATGATAATTAACACGAGATTTCGTACATCGCGCGCTGTGTATTATCTCTGATAAATAACGCTGAGCATTGATTCATAAAATAATTATTCATTCTAATTACAGTGGCTTGCATACGTTTACACACCCATGCTGAAGTTGGCTAAAAAGAGGAATACAAAACCATCTTTTGGAACTTGATCTTAATGACTTAATTGAAAAAAATTGGAAAAATCCAACCTTTAAGGACCCCAATTTTCTTTGTGAATGAATAATGTTTCGTAAATAAATAAATATTATTCCTTAAAATACAGGGGGCATAAGTCAGTCCACCCCTATGTTAGATTCCCATAGAGGCAGGCAGACTTTTATTTTGAAAGGCCAGTTATTTCATGGATCCAGGATACTATGCATCCTGATAAAGTTCCCTTGGTCCCCCCACATCATCACATCCCCTTCACCATACCCCCCCCATCATCACATCCCCTTCACCATACCCCCACATCATCACATCCCCTTCACCATACCCCCACATCATCACATCCCCTTCACCATACCCCCACATCATCACATCCCCTTCACCATACCCCCACACCATCACATCCCCTTCACCATACCCCCCCATCATCACATCCCCTTCACCATACCCCCACATCATCACATCCCCTTCACCATACCCCCACATCATCACATCCCCTTCACCATACCCCCACACCATCACATCCCCTTCACCATACCCCCCCCATCATCACATCCCCTTCACCATACCCCCACATCATCACATCCCCTTCACCATACCCCCACATCATCACATCCCCTTCACCATACCCCCACATCATCACATCCCCTTCACCATACCCCCACATCATCACATCCCCTTCACCATACCCCCCCATCATCACATCCCCTTCACCATACCCCCACATCATCACATCCCCTTCACCATACCCCCACATCATCACATCCCCTTCACCATACCCCCCACATCATCACATCCCCTTCACCATACCCCCCACATCATCACATCCCCTTCACCATACCCCCACATCATCACATCCCCTTCACCATACCCCCCCATCATCACATCCCCTTCACCATACCCCCACATCATCACATCCCCTTCACCATACCCCCACATCATCACATCCCCTTCACCATACCCCCCACATCATCACATCCCCTTCACCATACCCCCACATCATCACATCCCCTTCACCATACCCCCACATCATCACATCCCCTTCACCATACCCCCCACATCATCACATCCCCCCTGTAAGGAATATTTATTTATTTATGATACATTATTCATTCACAAAGAAAATTGGTGTCCTTAAAGGTTGGATTTTTCCATTTTTTTTCAATTAAGGCATTAAAAGATGATCCAAAAGATGTTTTTTTTTTCTCTTTTTAGTCAACTTCAGCGTGGGTGTGTAAACGTATGCAAGCCACTGTAAGTCCGTATCTATATCGGTCTACGCCGTTTCCATGGGGAATTCTGTGTGTTCAATGCTCCCTTTGTCCCTCGCGGAGTCATCAATCTGACATCAATATCACACAGCTTAGCAGCTCATAAAGCATCATGGGACACAGCGTGATATTAAAGGTGCAGAGAGGGCGGCAGCTGCATTTTCAAAGGTCACAACGGCAAACCTCTTTACCACCAGTCCTCTGCAGTGATGAAGCTGTTTGGGGGTTTTTCTTTGGGCTTCTTTGTTTTTTTTTTTACCTCTCTTTCCTCTCAGCCCTTCCTCCCTTCCTCTTATACTGTTTGCCCCTCCCTTACTCTTTTTAAACCCCTTTTAATACATCCTCAAAGTCTGTCTCCCATCATCCCTCCCACCTCTGTCTTACTGTCTCTGTGCCTCTCTCATTTCTCGTCATATCTGCAGGAACATTAAAGTTAACAATACTGGAAAGGCCTCTTTTAAAAGATGAAATATAGTTTAATAAAGTAGCTGTAACTTTCTTCTCCTCCACACTATGGGTCCTATCTTGCAGCCAGTGCAGCACAAAGTCCGATGCAAGTGTCTTTGCTAGTTTAAGACCGACCCAGTTGTCAGTTTCCCGTCCAGCGCCCACGTCGTTTAAATAGCAAATGCACCTGCACCCATCTGTGGCCCATGGGTGGTCTTACAGGGAGGTGTGTTCAGGTGCATTCTGGGCGTGCTGGTCTTACAGGGAGGTGTGTTCAGGTGCATTCTGGGCGTGCTGGTCTTACAGGGAGGTGCGTTCAGGTGCATTCTGGGCGTGCTGGTCTTACAGGGAGGTGTGTTCAGGTGCATTCTAGGCGTGCTGGTCTTACAGGGAGGTGTGTTCAGGTGCATTCTGGGTATTGCTATCTTGAGGCAGGAGGAAGTGATCGCACCATTGACCAACAATAACCTGGTCTAAAGTCAATAACGCAGCATTTCATTGTTATTTTAACAGAGCATTAATAAAATGCTCCTAGGCTCGTGCACAGCACGTGCACACTATGCTTGTTACACACCCAGGGACGCACAGCAGCACACACACACACACACACACACACACACACACACACACACACACACACACACACAGTGCGTCTCACTATCTTTGTGGGGCCCCATCATTGAAATAATGCATTCCCTAGCCCCTTACCCTAACCTTAACCATCACCACTAGATGCCTAACCTTAACCCTTACCC
>CM042334.1:1844594-1859594 GCA_023566125.1 Zingel zingel | reverse complement strand
CAAAGACACACAGACAGAGACACACAGATAGAGAGAGACACACACACACACACACACACACACACACACACACACACACACACACACACACACACACACATAAACGGACACACACACACACACAGACACTCAATTCACTTCCCCCCTACAGTGTTGGTGTTATCCAAATCTCCATCTTGATCTCCCTTTGCTGTCCACGCCTCTCCTCTCTCCTCCCAGGGCCATTTCTCAAAGCAAATTTTCCCCACAGATGAGCGCCCCCCCCCCCCCCCCCCCCCCCCACTCTCACCCCCACTCCCCCCCCCCCCCCCCCCCCCCCCTCCCACCTCGACATCAGAACTGATAGAGATTGAAACGCCATTTCCCTGGAAACGTGTGCAGGGAAATAACACACCTCCCCGGTGTGTTATTCCACCCATCTGTCCTCCACTTTCTCTCATCTCATTGACTTTTGATACGTCTTCGCAGCAATTTGTTCTCTGTGAATCGACCTCCCACTGAAAAAAAGAAATAAAAAACTTTATATTTTCCATCAGCTCGGATCGGTGGCAGCGGCTGAACGTGTGTCGGGAGACATTACGCGCTCGCCCACTCTCCTCGGAGGGAGTGTCGGCGAAACGCTGTTTTTAATCAGACAGAGGACGACCGCTGGGACAGCTACGGCAGACAGAAATCTCTCCAACTTCTAATAGGGCCCCTGATTTCGCTCCAGCGGTTCCCAAACTAAGGTCTGAGGACTCTCACACGTGTCAAACTCAAGGCCCGCTGGCCAATTCTGGCCCCTTGTTAATTTTGATCCGGCCCCTATATACATTTAGGTTCACAATACATTTTGGCCCAAATACGTTTTTGTCGACCAAACAGTAAGTGAGAAGCCTATATGAGACATGCAATCATACAGTCAAATATTTGACTTTTCCCATGACGTAAAAGCAATGAACTCTATGTCTGGCCCTTGATATGATTCTCATTTTCTAGTATGGCCCTTAGGGAGGTTGAGTTTGACCCCCCGCTGCAGGGAGTCCGTAACAGGTCACTCAGCAAAATGAGAACAATTAAGAAGTATTTAGATATGACAATCAGGGATGCACCAAATCCAGGATCCAGCTTCTGATTGGCTGAATATTGGGCTTTTTGACGGGGTTGGGTTTCTGCAGAATATTAGAACTTCTTCCCAGTGAACCGACCCCTACGCTTGCACTCCGCGCGCTACGCTGGTCGCCGTAATGACGGCGCCGTTGATTACGGGAAGGTGTTGACGTAGGTGGAGCGTTCAATGCAGCAGGCTGTGAGGAAGTGGAAATGGAACTGGTGAGCAGAAAAAGTGATGTTTGGCAGCACTTTCTGTCAAAAGAAGGCCGTTCAAGTCCAGCTACATGTTCAATCTGCAATGCTGATTAGTCTGGTGGTGGCCAGGACCCTAAACAATACACAACATCACCGCTGTTACAACATCTGGTATCAAACATCTGGAAGAATACGAGTTGTGATGAAGGAATCTACAGACAGCAGCCAGAATGCAGTAACTTCAGGTATGGCAAAGGAAGGACAGTCCCTGCTGACTTCATTAATGTGTTGACTGAGTTCATGGACTGAGGATGGGAGGAGGACTCAGCAGAATCTCAACCAGAGGATTCAGGATTCGGCCCAACACCAAAAATCTGGATTCGGTGCATCCCTAGAAATATGTCATAGATTTTTCCCGCTGACTGAGCCTCAGCAAATTGACATCGTCCATCAATCCGCTCTGATCAGACTCCCATTTTTCCCATCTTCTGTCCGTCCATCTGTCTCTTTTCTTCGTCTCCTTCCTCTTTTCTCTATCACAGAGGAGCTTAAAAGGGCTTGCAATTATTTTGTTAAGGACTGAAATTACCCACCCATTTGTGCATAATGGGGACTGCATTGTTACCGGACCTTCTGAAATGAATCCATTAGAAATGTTGGGGAATGAACAGACGAGAGCCTCAGACGGTACTAATTTCAACCCCCCGAGGTAATTTAGAGTCATTAACAACAATGTGTGCCTTTGAAAACTCAAAGTATGCTAATTTGTGTGAATAATACATGTAACAAGATAGATATTTTTCTCCATTTATTCATTTTTTTCTTCCCAAAGTCACAAAGAAGGAGTCCTTTTTTTCTACGTGAGTAGTGATAAATGACTGCTGAGCTCTTGGACGTCCCATAAAGAGACACAGAATGAGGCTGAGTGATCATGACAGGACTGAGAATGAAGAAGCTGTAATAAAACAGGAAAAGATGTTTGTGTTGTTTGTATTTCAGAGCAGAGTGCATGTAAAAAACGTCCCCTAATCCCATCAGTCGTGGCCATTACTCTGTATCTGTGCATCTCAAAGAAACTGCATATTTCAGATTATATGGTTCTGTAATAAAGATTGATTCCAATAATAAAATTCAGGGCAACTCTGGAGTGAATATTAACTCAAAGTTGCCCTACTCTTATCCGGCAAATGTCCCAAAACGGCGACCACATTGCCAATGGGGTGCATTTGGGACAATGGCCATACACTCCCATGCAAAATCAGGGACAAATGGGAATATATCCCTAGTCAAAGGTATAGCTCAACGTAAACACAGATTATACTAAATATCCCTGCAGAGTTATGGTGATTTATACACTTTGAAATTTGTGTTTGGTAGGTTACTTCTCTGTGGTAACAATGCTTTTTGGCAATACATCTCCTACCGTTGGAAAGCCTGTTTAGTTCCCTCAAATGGTGCCCCATTTGTGGTGACTTGCATGCATGCATTTGTGGTGACTGGCTTTTATTCCATTGAAGAAGTCAAATATCTGTGACTGTATTATTGCTTGTCTCATGTAGTCTTCTCACTTACAGTTTGGTCAACTAAAACGTCAGAAAGAGCGTCAAAAATGTCCAGAAAAGCAACAGAAATGTAAAAGAAAGCATCAAAAACGTTGACTTAACTAGGCGGGCCAAACAACATTTCAACATTTTGTTAGCCTAGAAATCTAGACGCTCCCTAGAGGCAGCAAATGTAATTTGCAGCCGCTAGGGTCCGTCTATAAAAGAGACTTCAGATACAGTATTAGGGACCACTAAGGCCTATATAAAGAGACTTCAGATACAGTATTAGGGGACCACTAAGGCCTATATAAAGAGACTTTAGATACAGTATTAGGGGACCACTAAGGCCTATATAAAGAGACTTCAGATACAGTATTAGGGGACCACTAAGGCCTATATAAAAGAGACTTCAGATACAGTATTAGGGGACCACTAAGGCCTATATAAAAGAGACTTTAGATACAGTATTAGGGGACCACTAAGGCCTATATAAAAGATACTTCAGATACAGTATTAGGGGACCACTAAGGCCTATATAAAAGAGACTTCAGATACAGTATTAGGGGACCACTAAGGCCTAAATAAAAGCATCCAAAGAGCACCATGTCATGGGACCTTTAAAAAAGGAAGATGTGTTCAGAGTTTAAAGTTGAATCTATCAACTAGCGTTGCTCTGATTGGTTGGAGAGCTATCCTATTGCGTGCAGAGAGAATCTAAAAGTCAACCGTTGATCCCGCCCCTCGGATTGAGCCCAGCCAATCGGGAGTTCCCAGAACCAACATCTGGATGTGGGGCTGGCTGGTCAGGCTAGCATTTCGTCATTTTGTTTCTGAAATGTTTGTAACTTTTGCTGACGTTTTTTGGTACTTTTTCCAATGTTTTCGTCGCTTTTGCATCCTTTTTTGGCGTTTTTTTTCCTATGATGGCTTTGAGGACTTTGTGTCCACAAATCTGTACGTGATAAGACTTAATAAGACGTACAATAACACGGTCAAAGATATTTGACTCTTCTCCACATCAGGCCCTTGGTGTGAGTCTCTGTTTCCATCGTGGCCCTCAGTGAAGTAGAGTCTGACCCCCGCCGGTCTGGATACAGCGTTGCGTGGCGCTGCTGCTGGTGAATGTTTAAATGAAACTAAATTAAAATGATGGAAAAGTTTTCTGTAATCCAGTGAGGGTTGAATTATGAAGTCCCTGCAGCAGAGGTAATTACCATCGAACACCCACGGATCGTCTTTTAGATGAAAAAGAAAAGGTAGAAATGAAACGCTGGGAAACACACACACACACACACACACACACACACACACACACACACACACACACACACACACACACACACACTAATTCTCATTCATGTTGGTGTGTTTTTCTTTGAAAAGGCCCCGGAGAGCGTAGCTTTGTGTAGATTAGAAACATCAAAGAGGTTCCATAACAGTGAAATGAATCAGAGAAACACTGTGTGTGTGTGTGTGTGTGTGTGTGTGTGTGTGTGTGTGTGTGTGTGTGTGTGTGTGTGTGTGTGTGTGTGTCTGTGTGTGTGTGTGTCTGTGTGTGTGTGTGTGTGTATGTCTGTGTGGGTCTGTGTGTGTGTGTGTGTGTGTATGTGTGTGTGTGTGTGTGTGTATGTGTCTGTTTGTCTGTGTGTGTGTGTGTGTATGTGTGTGTGTCTGTGTATGTGTGTGTGTGTTTATGTGTGTGTGTGTGTGTATGTGTGTGTGTGTGTATGTGTCTGTTTGTCTGTGTGTGTGTGTATGTGTGTGTGTCTGTGTATGTGTGTGTGTGTTTATGTATGTGTGTGTGTGTGTGTGTGTGTGTTTATGTATGTGTCTGTGTGGGTGTGTGTGTCTGTGTGTGTGTGTGTGTGTGTGTGTGTGTGTGTGTCTGTATGTGTGTGTGTGTGTGTGTGTGTATGTGTGTGTGTGTGTGTGTGTGTGTGTATGTGCATGTCTGTGTGTGTTTATGTGTGTGTGTGTGTGTGTATGTGTCTGTGTGTGTGTGTGTGTGTGTGTGTGTGTGTGTGTCTGTGTGTGTGTGTGTCTGTTTGTGTTTGTGTACGACCTCATACGAGGCTCCTTTTTCAACTACGAGGTCAATAATGTGTTTCACTAACGACAGAACAAAGAATAATCCGTGCATTAATATGAAACTAAGCTTCAGGAGCTCTCCATCTTTCCTCTCCTCCCTCGACTATTTCTGACTGGCTCGATAGACGGAGACCGGAAGAACAACCGCGAACGTGATTGGTTAAAACCTTTCCTTTTAGTAAACTTTGAACACAACCAATGTCATCAATGCTTTCGTTAAGGCGTAGAGCCCCTGGTTATAGTATATATCTTGGTCACCGGTGGAGTTAAGGTGTAGAGCCCCTGGTTATAGTGTATATCTTGGTCACCGGTGGAGTTAAGGTGTAGAGCCCCTGGTTATAGTATATATCTTGGTCACCGGTGGAGTTAAGGCGTAGAGCCCCTGGTTATAGTATATATCTTGGTCACTGGTGGAGTTAAGGCGTAGAGCCCCTGGTGACAGTATATATCTTGGTCACCGGTGGAGTTAAGGTGTAGAGCCCCTGGTTATAGTATATATCTTGGTCACCGGTGGAGTTGAGGTGTAGAGCCCCTGGTTATAGTATATATCTTGGTCACCGGTGGAGTTAAGGTGTAGAGCCCCTGGTGATAGTATATATCTTGGTCACCGGTGGAGTTAAGGTGTAGAGCCCCTGGTGATACTTGGAGCAAAGTCTCATGTTGTGTCGAGCCTTCTTAGTCTTTTAAAAATAGCTATTTTGAGGCTAGCATCAAAGTGCCCCTAGCACTCCCATTCAGAAGGCCATTTGACCCAAAAACGAGAATACAGTCCATCTTAAAAGTGGCGATTCCGTCCTAAATATGCTTTTAAATGAAAGTTTGACTCGGGTACATTCACAAAAAGACCCTAGGTTGCATTTTGGCAAGAGTTACGCTTTAAGAATGACTTCAATGCCGTTCCTTGTTCTTCTCTCAAAGAAAAGCTGAACTCCAAGTCTTCCAGAGTTGCGGCCAAAGCTGATTTCAAAGACTGCTGTTCGCCAGCAGCCATAAGCCCCGCCCACCCACTCTATACACGATGTGATTGGCCCGACTAGAGTTTGGTTTTTCCAGCTCGCAAGCCAACGGAGAGTTGCTAGACGGACCCTAGCGGCTGCAAATTACATTTGCTGCCTCTAGGGAGCGTCTAGATTTCTAGGCTAACAAAATGTTGAAATGTTGTTTGGCCCGCCTAGTTAAGTCACTTTTTACAACGTTTTTGATGCTTTCTTTTACATTTCTGTTGCTTTTCTGGACATTTTTGACGCTCTTTCTGACGTTTTAGTTGACCAAACTGTAAGTGAGAAGACTACATGAGACAAGCAATAATACAGTCACAGATATTTGACTTCTTCAATGGAATAAAAGCCAGTCACCACAAATGCATGCATGCAAGTCACCACAAATGGGGCACCATTTGAGGGAACTAAACAGGCTTTCCAACGGTAGGAGATGCATTGCCAAAAAGCATTGTTACCACAGAGAAGTAACCTACCAAACACAAATTTCCTTACTTTTTGTGCTAAGTTTATACATTTTTATAGTTGCTATAAAAGTTGCTAGACGGTCCCTAGAGGCTGCAAATTACATTTGCTGCTGCTAGGGTGCGTCTAGATTTCTAGGCTACCTGCAAACTGTGTATCTATACATAGAAAGTGATCGTGACCGTGGCTGAACACAGTAAGAAAAGTTGATTCCAGTCAGCGGCCACACTTTTTTGACAGATGGTAGGTGATCTCTGGGACGTATATACTACAGTTAACACCCTGCAATGGCATTTTGAATCGCCAATCAAAAGAAAGGGATGGTGATGGTGATGTGGAGGAGGTGTGGAAAGAAAAGTGCAGGAGGCAGCAGTGTGGGGTGGGGAAGTGAGAAGCGCTGGCATTTGGCGCTACTGTCCACGGGAGAGTGAGTTACAGAAATACAGCATACGTGGCCTTTTCGGATGACAGGAGGGAAAAGAGTGCTGACATTTGACGAAAAGGGAAAGTATGAGGGAGGACAGGAATAATGTATGAGCAACAGCCATGTGGGTAGAGAGGTGCCCGTCGTGTTTGACCTCCACGGGGAGCAGAGCACGCCGTAAAGAGACAGGCGCTGGATGGGAAAACCAGCAGGACTTCCAGATCAGATCAGGGCTGACAGACTGTATTAGGTGATTCCTGAGGAGTTTTTGTGAATTCACTGTGATTTGATTTGAACTTACCTTTGTCACGTACTTCTCTTTTAAATCAAAATGTAATCTGGAGAAACACAAACTGTAATCAAGGTCGAGGTAGATACAGTATTAGGGGACCACTAAGGTCTATATAAAAGAGACTTCAGATACAGTATTAGGGGACCACTAAGGCCTATATAAAGAGACTTCAGAAACAGTATTAGGGACCACTAAGGTCTATATAAAAGAGACTTCAGATACAGTATTAGGGGACCACTAAGGCCTATATAAAAGACTTCAGATACAGTATTAGGGGACCACTAAGGTCTATATAAAAGAGACTTCAGATACAGTATTAGGGACCACTAAGGCCTATATAAAAGAGACTTCAGATACAGTATTAGGGGACCACTAAGGTCTATATAAAGAGACTTCAGATACAGTATTAGGGGACCACTAAGGCCTATATAAAGAGACTTCAGATACAGTATTAGGGGACCACTAAGGCCTATATAAAAGAGACTTCAGATACAGTATTAGGGGACCACTAAGGCCTATATACAAGCATGTAATAGGACCTTTAAGAACACAACAGGACGTCACACAAATGAGCCGTTTAAGAGACTCACCGCTGCACAACCCTGCGGCAAATTGCCTGATCGGTTTCTAATCTGAACGTGCCCTGAAAGCGTGTGGAAGGTAGAGTGACTGGCCTGCTAACCAGTTAGTATACATCCACCCCAGGTCTGTGCTACAAAATATAACTCTCCAGTCATTAACGGACCACTTCATTAAGTTGTACGATCTTATCTTCGTGCACTTAACTGGGATTGGATTAAACAGAAATAGGAACATAGATGCTGAGGAATTGGATAACATCAGACATGTTGTTCCTTCAACATGCTGACCCTGTAATGACACTCCAAAACGTCCCTCAGCATGTTCTTGGAGCATATCTCATATTTTTTTGTTGTCTCCTCTCCCTCTCATTACAGGCTCCTCTTTCAGCGCAGAGCAACATGGCTGCCGTTAAGTCAGCGAAATGAGCCGCAGTTACAAAGACTGGCAACCCACCTGGGGCTGGCTTGGCATTTTGGGAAACCTATTTCTACTATTAATAACCTAATAATTGTCAGGAATAATAGGTGGTCGGTTGTCAGCCTCCTCGGTGCAGAACGGATTGTCTTTATTATTTCTTTACGGGCAAGTTTAGTTGTTCAAGTACAGTAAAAAGTGTCCGTAGCTTCCCATCTGCCAACATCAGCACACCATAACTTCCTCTTCATGCAAGGGTGGGTGTCAGAAAGCAGCGAGGCTCATGGGAAATGTGTTTCCAATTTGGAGAAACACAAACAGCAACAAAATACCTCGCTTTGGTTTATACCAAATGTTGCATTACTCCCTAAAACATCCTGTTTCCTTTCTGAAACAACTTCAGCTCTTAGTCTTGGACTCGTTGGTATTTGCACTCGGACTTGGCCATTGGTCTCGTCAAAATATTCTAGTTCAGGGGATTCACTCAACACGTTCTCACACCCATCTCGGAAAATATGGACGTTTGGTCAGGTGCCTTTGTCGTTCTTATTGACGCTAAAAGTCTCCTTTAGTGCTATAAGTAAACGCGCTTGGTCGGGACTATCGCCGTCCCTTTAGCGCTGTAAGTAAACGCGCTTGGTCGGGACTATCGCCGTCCCTTTAGCGCTGTAAGTAAACGCGCTTGGTCGGGACTATCGCCGTCCCTTTAGCGCTATGAGTAAACGCGCTTGGTCGGGACTATCGCCGTCCCTTTAGCGCTATGAGTAAACGCGCTTGGTCTGGACTATCGCCGTCCCTTTAGCGCTATAAGTAAACGCGCTTGGTCGGGACTATCGCCGTCCCTTTAGCGCTGTAAGTAAACGCGCTTGGTCGGGACTATTGCCGTCCCTTTAGCGCTATAAGTAAACGCGCTTGGTCGGGACTATTGCCGTCCCTTTAGCGCTATAAGTAAACGCGCTTGGTCGGGACTATCACCGTCCCTTTAGCGCTGTAAGTAAACGCGCTTGGTCGGGACTATCGCCGTTCCTTTAGCGCTATAAGTAAGCGCGCTGGGTCGGGACTATCAGCGTCCCTTTAGCGCTATAAGTAAACGCGCTTGGTCGGGACTATTGCCGTCCCTTTAGCGCTACAAGTAAACGCGCTTGGTCGGGACTATTGCCGTCCCTTTAGCGCTACAAGTAAACGCGCTTGGTCGGGACTATTGCCGTCCCTTTAGCGCTGTAAGTAAACGCGCTTGGTCGGGACTATTGCCGTCCCTTTAGCGCTATAAGTAAACGCGCTTGGTCGGGACTATCGCCGTCCCTTTAGCGCTGTAAGTAAACGCGCTTGGTCGGGACTATCGCCGTCCCTTTAGCACTATAAGTAAACGCGCTTGGTCGGGACTATCGCCGTCCCTTTAGCGCTATAAGTAAGCGCGCTGGGTCGGGACTATCGCCATCCCTTTAGCGCTATAAGTAAGCGCGCTGGGTCGGGACTATCGCCGTCCCTTTAGCGCTGTAAGTAAAAGCGCTTGGTCGGGACTATCGCCGTCCCTTTAGCGCTATGAGTAAACGCGCTTGGTCGGGACTATCGCCGTCCCTTTAGCGCTATGAGTAAACGCGCTTGGTCGGGACTATTGCCGTCCCTTTAGCGCTATGAGTAAACGCGCTTGGTCGGGACTATCGCCGTCCCTTTAGCGCTATGAGTAAACGCGCTTGGTCGGGACTATTGCCGTCCCTTTAGCGCTATGAGTAAACGCGCTTGGTCGGGACTATTGCCGTCCCTTTAGCGCTATAAGTAAACGCGCTTGGTCTGGACTATCGCCGTCCCTTTAGCGCTATGAGTAAACGCGCTTGGTCGGGACTATCGCCGTCCCTTTAGCGCTATGAGTAAACGCGCTTGGTCGGGACTATCGCCGTCCCTTTAGCGCTATAAGTAAACGCGCTTGGTCGGGACTATCGTCGTCCCTTTAGCGCTATAAGTAAACGCGCTTGGTCGGGACTATCGCCGTCCCTTTAGCGCTGTAAGTAAACGCGCTTGGTCGGGACTATCGCCGTCCCTTTAGTTTTCTCTCTATGTCTGTGTGTGTGTGTGTGTGTGTGTGTGTGTGTGTGTGTGTGTGTGTGTGTGTGTGTGAGTGAGCGAATGTGTGTGTGTGTCTGTGTGTGTGTGTGTGACCAAACAAGTCATCCATTCATCCAGAACATAATCCACAGATGAATCCACGATGAAAGTGATGGTTATAGATGCAGCCCTATGAAGACATATCAGATGTGTAGATGTGTATGACATATGTTTCAGCCTATCACAGCCAATCAAAAACTCCCGTCCCCAAAGACCCTTCAGGAAACACAAAAACAGAAATTACATGATTTTGGAAGCACCAGCATGCTCAGAAAATGTTATTAAGCTGTAACGTGACACTCCTTTAAAAGCAAATTACAGGTTTTATTGTAGCGTTAAAATGTGAAAGCCTCTACAGACCCACATATTACATTCATATGATGTTAATGGAACCGCCTAACATGACTCAGAGGTTTAATAGCATGCATTTATTTTATTTCTTCAACGTTCATCTAATCTGGGGCTGCTGTAAACAGACCCCATTAACGGATCGGTCGGGGACACTGAAGGCATCTTGAAAGCTGTAAACTCTGCAGGAGTCACTGAATCACACAGCCTCTGTCTTTCCATTCATTTTGAAAGGGGGTAGTGCATTTAAATATATACTATAACCAGGGGCTCTACACCTTAACTCCACCGGTGACCAAGATATATACTATAACCAGGGGCTCTACACCTTAACTCCACCGGTGACCAAGATATATACTATAACCAGGGGCTCTACACCTTAACTCCACCGGTGACCAAGATATATACTATAACCAGGGGCTCTACGCCTTAACTCCACCGGTGACCAAGATATATACTATAACCAGGGGCTCTACACCTTAACTCCACCGGTGACCAAGATATATACTATAACCAGGGGCTCTACACCTTAACTCCACCGGTGACCAAGATATACACTATAACCAGGGGCTCTACGCCTTAACTCCACCGGTGACCAAGATATATACTATAACCAGGGGCTCTACGCCTTAACTCCACCGGTGACCAAGATATATACTATAACCAGGGGCTCTACACCTCAACTCCACCGGTGACCAAGATATATACTATAACCAGGGGCTCTACACCTCAACTCCACCGGTGACCAAGATATATACTATAACCAGGGGCTCTATACCTTAACTCCACCGGTGACCAAGATATATACTATAACCAGGGGCTCTACGCCTTAACTCCACCGGTGACCAAGGTATACACTATCACCAGGGGCTCTACTCCTTAACTCCACCGGTGACCAAGATATATACTATAACCAGGGGCTCTACACCTTAACTCCACCGGTGACCAAGATATATACTATAACCAGGGGCTCTACACCTTAACTCCACCGGTGACCAAGATATATACTATAACCAGGGGCTCTACGCCTTAACTCCACCGGTGACCAAGATAAATACTATCACCAGGGGCTCTACACCTTAACGACAGCATTGACAACATTGGTTGTGTACCCATATTTTACTAAAAAGAGGTGTTGAACAACTCACTGTAGCTCTTATTGTTTATATATATATATATATATATATATATATATATATATATATATATATATATATATATATATAGTTGGAGAAGGAGCAGGCAGAAGCAAATAGATTATTTGGTCCTGCCCCTATTTCACAAAATCATCTTATTAAAAAGTAAATAGATATGCAAATACAGCGTACAATTATTCAGGTCTTACAATAACTTACAATAATATACAACAATATACAACAATATACAACAATATACAACAATACCTTTACATTACAATTCCATTCCTATGTTTCGGTTTATTCTTTTCTGTATTGGTCAAGTATTGATTTCTTTAATCTATTTTTGAGTTGAATGATATTACGGCTGTTTGATGTCATTGCTCAGTCCATGTTTTGCGGTGGCGTGAGACTCCCGAACTTAACTGTCAGGTGATCGGCTGACCGTTGCCGTGATTCTACAGGATATTAAATGAATTGTTGTGCGATGACCTGCCCATGGGCATTCAACCCGCGCTGGACCCGCGTTCGTAATGACTCAGCCGTCACTCTGTGAGGAGAGAATCCATCTTGCAGTGTAGTTCAGACACTCGTTTTGTATAAGTAACAAGTAAAGTTAAAAGTTATTTTCCATAGGTGGTAACTAAAGTAACGGATTACTTTTTAAGAAGTAACGAGTACCGAACAAACACTACTTTTTAAAAGTAACTTCCCCAACATTGGCTAAGCTTCCATCCACTCGTCAATCAAATTATCTGAAGTTCGGTAACAAAACTCATGCAAATAAAGCCGGTGAAAGTGTGTTTCCATCCAACGGCTTTAAAGCGAATAACAACCTGTTGTGTAATGACGTCACGTGCTGTTATGCGGTCAAATTGGTATATGGAATTGATTTGGAGACATTTTAAGGTGTTTCCGTTCATTTTCTCACTGAATAGCACAACATTCAAACTAACATTTGCGAACAAAGTTTTGCTAGACAAAATGCATCGCGCCATCTATCAACAAATGATCAATACTGCACAAGTTGTAATAGTGCTGATGTACCAGCTGATAGCAGGGGCGGATTGGCCATCTGGCAATTCTGGCAAATGCCAGAGGGGCCGGTCAGAATTTCTTTTTTAACCTACAAATAAAAGTCTTTTGACAGCACATAGCACGGGTTTTTATCGCTTGCACGATTTCACTATTGTTATAATACTAGTAGTAATAATAATAATAATATTAAGCATTTGGCCAGTTGGCAGCAGCCGATTAAGAAGTAAAAGCAGTAGCCAATAGTCAATCCTATATTTTTCAACTTGGGAGCACAATGTGCTTCTTGGGGAAACAAAGTAAGTAAGTAAAGTTTATTTGTAGAGCACCTTTCACAGATCAAAATCACAAAGTGCTTCACAATAAAATGCAATACAACACAAGAAGTCACAATACAAGCAAATGGAAATACAAATAGAAAACAAAACAGACAGCTATAAAAAGCCCCTCGACTAAGTAAAAGCCTGCTTGAACAGCAGAGTCTTCAGCTGCTTTTTAAAAGATTCGACTGAATCAGAGATGTATGAAGGAACTTGACTGTGCAAAGTGACCATAAAGCCCTGTTCGTGCTGTGTGTTGTATCCGGCCCATGGCCCGGATGTGGAAGCCCTCTTACTGGACTGCTGAATATAATGATATTGCATTATATTTTGTATTTTGAATTGTTACCTACCACCAGAATTTTGTGATTTCCTTGCCATAAATATAGACGTTTTTACCATAATTTGGAGCCTAAAAATGTATCCGAATGCAGGAATTTAAGTCTTTTACCCTGAAAACTTTGTGTTCCCCCAAAGGCCAATTCTGAGCAAGGAAAAATCTTGAATTATAATCACAGATATTCATAAAAAACATTTTTAATTTGCAGAATTAGAGAGTTAAAACAGATGAAAAGATGGAGAACCAGACAGACAATATGTACAGTGTCAACAATCAAACAGACAGTGACAACAAAGACCAGCTGTAATACGGTAGAGAATGACCGTATACAAACGGCATAAACAGACAGTAAGTGTACTTGTTTTAAACGTGTGCTCTTTAAAAAGTAGTAAGCATTGTTTGCCAGTTACTTACATTAAATGTTTAACAATCTGTTACATAAGGTACTGCTTATAGTATTTCACCATCTGTACACAAATGTAATTAGTGAATGCACGTGTCCGTGGGTGGGGCTGCATGGGCGTGGTAATGTGAGCTGGTGTGGCTACGGTGCCAGGGCTAAATTAGTGTCCCAGTCCGGCCCTGGCTGATAGCGACATATCAAGCTATAATAAGACAACAACAACGCTATCAACACATTGCTATGATGATGCAGATGCACGTAAATGCCCGACCACAACAGAGGCGGCCTGTGGTGTGGGAACAACAGCGTTATATTTTGCTTGTAAATGAAATTCAAAAAGTCTCTCGCCTACTCGTTGGTCCACTTCCATCTGCCTTCGTTGACGCCCGCCATGTGTGCAAACAGAGCGGAAATACTGGGTGGAAATGAACTACAACTTCTTCTTCTTCGTTTTGTGGCGGGTTGCAACCATAAAATGACCTAAAACTTAATCGCAATTCATTATTTATTCGGCAAATAACGTTTCCATCATCACATAAGCCGTATATTGATCAAAATAAAATCCGATGAGACCGAACGTATTTCCTTTGAATCGATATTCATGAAATTCAATCCAATTTTACTGTTTCCTTAATGCATTTTTCATTCGATATCACTTAATTCGGATAAAAATGTGTGGATGGAAACATAGCTACTGGCTATGCTTACGGTTCAACAATTCAAGTGAGACTGAAGAAAGAGAAAAGAGAGCCTTGAGTTAATTTATCTGTGTGTTAATGAAGAACACCCCCGCTATCTCACACCCGTGATGACAAGCGAGGGATTGAGATCATCTAAAGGACAGCAGAGCTCAGAATAGCTCCCTGATTATTGAACAAGCGCTCCCTCCTTCTTTGCTTTTTCTGTCCTTCTCCGCCTCCTTTCTCTCATTTCCATTTACCCTCGTTCTCACTGCCTCTTCATCGCTCTTCGCTCGCTCTACGCCTCCTGCTTTTTCTTCGCTTTTCATGTCCTGTTGTGCTCCTCTCATCTTCAACTCGTGTTTGTTTGTTTGTGTGGAGGGCCTAAGGAAAGACGGGATGTTGTACAGATTGTACAGCCCTTTGAGACAAGTTTGAGATTTTGTGCTACATCGACTTCTTGACTTGACTAATTCCTTCCTTATATCTTCCAGTTGTTCTAGCCTCACTGGCTTTGTGGCTATGAAGTGTGACGGCCCCT
>CM042334.1:1824594-1839594 GCA_023566125.1 Zingel zingel | reverse complement strand
GTCAGACATTTGACGAGTAGGGAGTGAGGCTGTGTTGGCAGCAGCGCGGAGACGCAGGTGTAACTGAGCGAGACGGGACCGTCACCCTGCCGTCGGTCCCCTGCTGCTGCAAGACTTCCAGCTGCCAGCTCTGACACAACACTGGAACTCCCACACACACACACACACACACACACACACACACACACACACACAGACAGAGACACACACACATCACAACTAAATGCCTAACCTTAACCCTAATCCTAAAACCAAGTCTTAACCTTCAAACAGACCTTTAACCTTGTGGGCTCCAGCATTTTGGCCCCACAAAGCTGGTCGGACCCCACAAGTATACTGGACTCCCGGTTTTTGGACCCCACGAATATAGTTAAACAAGCACCCACACACACACACACACACACACACACACACACACACACACACACACACACACACACACACATGCGCGGTTTAACGGCCACAAAAGTCACGAAATCCTTCTGTGAATTTGCCCCGTTTTATCCTCGCTAACACCTCCACCCTCTCTATCTGTCTCTCTCTCTCGCTGTCTCTCTCTCTCTCTCTGTCTCTCTCTCTCTCTCTCTCTGCAGGAGGATCCTTTCGTCATGGTGGCAGAGAACATCTTGGGGCAGCCAAAGAGATATAAAGGATTCTCCATCGACGTCCTGGACGCCCTCGCCAAAATCCTGGGCTTCAAATATGAGATCTACCAGGTAGGAATGACTGACACGCCCAGCTTTAGATTCAACACGCTAACCCTCTTCCCCCGTAGTTTCTGAGACATTCCTGTTAACAGACTGAACACACCTGAACACACCTCCCTTTAAGACCAGCACGCCCAGAATGCACCTGAACACACCTTCCTGTAAGACCAGCACGCCCAGAATGTACCTGAACACACCTCCCTGTAAGACCAGCACGCCCAGAATGCACCTGAACACACCTCCCTGTAAGACCAGCACGCCCAGAATGCACCTGAACACACCTCCCTGTAAGACCAGCACGCCCAGAATGCACCTGAACACACCTCCCTGTAAGACCAGCACGCCCAGAATGCACCTGAACACACCTCCCTGTAAGACCAGCACGCCCAGAATGCACCTGGACGGGAAACTGACAACTGCGTCGGTCTTAAACTAGCAAAGACACTTGCGTTGGGCTTTGCGCTGCTCCAAGTGCAAGACAGGGGCCTTAAAGTTAAAGGGTTAGTTAAAGAACACAACAGGATGTCACACAAATGAGCCAATTAAGTGACATCCCCCCCCCCCCCCCCCCCAGCTGCAAAACCCCTGTGACTGTCAAACAAACACTTTCACTTTCACGCAGGAGACGGAGCTTTGTGTCCTGATTGGGATATACAGAATGTCTGCTTACAAGGTCACGTTGGCCAGTTTGTTCACGCTGTGTTGTGATCAGGTTTGTCGATGGGGGTCGAAGCAGCGGTCCCGCTGTGAGAATGGGTTCTCTGACAGGAGCCTTTGGTGTCATAGGGGTTAGGGCAGTGATTTTCAACCTTTTTTGAACCACGGCACATTTTTTACATTAAAAAAATCCCGCGGCACACCACCAAACAAAAATGTTACAAAATGACCCCTTGTAGCCTAATAAGATCAGAATCTGCATTCTTCCTTTTTAAAAATGTATCCATGGCTGTTGCAGGCTTACGTCGATGATCTCGGCCCTACTGCGTACATCCTGTCACTGCCACCAGGGGGCAGTCATTCTACTGTCTTACATCCTGTCACTGCCACCAGGGGGCAGTCATTCTACTGCTTACATCCTGTCACTGCCACCAGGGGGCAGTCATTCTACTGTCTTACATCCTGTCACGGCCACCAGGGGGCAGTCATTCTACTGCTTACATCCTGTCACTGCCACCAGGGGGCAGTCATTCTACTGTCTTACATCCTGGCACTGCCACCAGGGGGCAGTCATTCTACTGTCTTACATCCTGGCACTGCCACCAGGGGGCAGTCATTCTACTGTCTTACATCCTGTCACGGCCACCAGGGGGCAGTCATTCTACTGCTTACATCCTGTCACTGCCACCAGGGGGCAGTCATTCTACTGCTTACATCCTGTCACTGCCACCAGGGGGCAGTCATTCTACTGTCTTACATCCTGTCAATGCCACCAGGGGGCAGTCATTCTACTGCTTACATCCTGTCACGGCCACCAGGGGGCAGTCATTCTACTGCTTACATCCTGTCACTGCCACCAGGGGGCAGTCATTCTACTGCTTACATCCTGTCACTGCCACCAGGGGGCAGTCATTCTACTGCTTACATCCTGTCACTGCCACCAGGGGGCAGTCATTCTACTGCTTACATCCTGTCACTGCCACCAGGGGGCAGTAATTCTACTGTCTTACATCCTGGCACTGCCACCAGGGGGCAGTCCTACTGTCTTACATCCTGGCACTGCCACCAGGGGGCAGTCATTCTACTGTCTTACATCCTGTCACGGCCACCAGGGGGCAGTCATTCTACTGTCTTACATCCTGTCACTGCCACCAGGGGGCAGTCATTCTATTGTCTTAAATCAACAAGGTCATTATTGCGCTATACTGCCACCTACTGACACAGAACAGTATTTAATTTCTCTGCCAGTCATCACATTGCAGTCACAGATGCGAAAAATTGGCAAAATATTTGCAGTAACTCAATAAAAAAATATTTGTTGGACCAATTAAGTAAAATCGGATAATTTCCCACGGCACACAGGACGATCTCTCATCGCACAGTGGTTGAAAATCATTGGGTTAGGGTTAGGGTTAACCCTAACCATTGAAACAGAATCACATCTGGTACAGACATCTTGAGGCATGTTGAAGCTATCGAGTATCGGCTGAATAACTTCAGCTGTCACTGGATTTTCTCATGGGTTAAGCCTCTGAAATATGTGTGACATGAACTCACTAACAAGGTTCCCGCGGGGTCTTAAAAGGTCTAAAAAAGTCTAAAATTTGCAAAAATATTGTGTTCTAGGTCCTAAATAATTTTAAACAAGTCTTAAATGTCCCTATGTCCGTGTAATGCTACCTCTAATGCTCACTGAAATGTTTTTTTTATTCTGGGGTGTTGTAGTTCTTCCTTTCACTAGTCCCAAATATAATTCACTGTATATGCACAGATTATAATTTATCTGTGTCGCTTTTATTCAATTTAAATAATTTTATAGTACTGTTGTAACTCTGCATTTCAGTGTACTTTTATGTCGTGATATAGGTCTTCAATTTCATTCATAAAGGTCTTAAAAAGGTCTTAAAAAAACTGAAATTTGACTTGTTGAAAGCTGCAGAAACCCTGACTAACATGTATGACTTTCCTCCAGGTGGCAGACAGTAAATATGGATCTCAACTTCCCAACGGCTCGTGGAACGGCATGATTGGTGATCTCATCAACAAGGTAAAACTCAAGTTTACTTGTTAATTACTTCAAACTAACTCCCAGTTAATACTGAACGATTGTGTTTAAAACTCAGACCCAAATGCAACTGGTAAACGAGATAAAGGATCATATGGTTCAATAGAAAACGACCGTTTAAGCTCGTAACGTTTGGGTGTTTGGTGTTTTAAGCCGCCAACATCGTCGGCACTAGGATTAGGCAATGGTTAAAGAAATGCAAACAACCTAACTATATCTTACTTACTCGTCTGCCTCTCCCTCCTCCTCCAGAGAGCCGACCTGGCGGTGTCGGCCATCACCATCACACCAGAGCGGGAGAACGTGGTCGACTTCAGCAAGCGCTACCTGGACTACAGCGTTGGCATCCTGCTGCGAAAACCAGAAGAAAAGATCAACATCTTCTCTCTGTTCGCGCCCTTCGACCTGGCCGTTTGGGCCTGTATCGCAGCGGCCATTCCCGTGGTCGGAGTGCTCATCTTCCTGCTCAACAGGCTGCAAGCACTGCGCTCCTCAGCTACCCAGAATGCACCGCCAGGACAGCCCTCCAATGGCGGCGTGGGCCCGGGCTCTCTGAACAGCGCCATCTGGATTGTTTACGGAGCGTTCGTGCATCAAGGTGAGAGAAAAAAGATGGTAAATGCACATTACAACGATGAAGAACGAGATGTGTTCATCATTAGTAAAATACAGAACCTGTCCCTGTTTAAAGTCACTGTGAAGTCGAGGTCACACCAGCGTTTAAAATGGAAAGTATATTATAATTAGGGATGTCACGGTACTCCAAATCCACGATTCGATTTAACAATAGCTTGTTTTTTTACAAAATGAACAAAGTGCAATTAAATGCACCATAGGTTTACAATGCATTCTCACTCCAAACTCGTAAATACGGATTTTTGGACAGTGGCTGAAGGCGTCTGGAGGGTTAGGGTTTGACTGGAATATTGGATTGTATGAGTTCGACAATCGACTAGTGTGGACTTGACCGGAAAACAGGAAATAAACAGAGGAATGTGCACTGGCTGGATTAACACGACTTTTAAGCCTTTCTGTCACATCTACTGCAGTCAGATTCACTGTGTTCCCTCAGAAGGAATCACTGCACATGGGGAGGCCCTTGTAATGACATTTCGAGCACTGCCCTTGCCCTGTTTAAGCCTGTTGGGTGCTAACGCTAGCAGGGGGATAACACGGTGTAGGCAGCACCGATTGGTTTAGTTTTTTTTGCTACTTCCAGCACTCCACATTTATAAACAACAGAGCTACGTGTTGAAATTGACAGGAATTCTCCTTTAACCACTGAAGGTCAGTGCCTAACCCCAACCAATCGAGCTGCTATTGAAAGGCGGGTCTTGGCGTGGCCATAGTAGGATTCGTAATTTCGCTTCCTGGAAGCCGTAGCAGCTGAAGGAGTTGCTAACTCCGCCCAAACAGCTGACGAACTCATGTGACGATCCAGAGGAAAGGACGTCTCATCTCTCTAAAACACATTTGCTCGTTGCCTCTCTCCTCCCGTGATTTCCTCACGTCTCTCCCGTGCCTCCTCGGTGGGAGGGACTAGGACGCGAGGAAGGAAGGCAAGTGGAGGAGTCGAGGAGCTGTAAGCTAAGTGACATGAGATGCAGCTCCTGACTGTCCTGTACCTCTCAGTCCACAGGTTGGATTCATAGGCCGTGTATTAATGCTCACGGTCATCTGCTATGAGTCGTTAATTTTGTCTTTACGGGCGCAGCCATTCTGGTTGAGGATGTGACTGCTGGAATTCAGATAGAAAGCAGGTTTAAGGAGTCTCCCCCTGCAGGAATTCAGATAGAAAGCAGGTTTAAGGAGTCTCCCCCTGCAGGAATTCAGATAGAAAGCAGGTTTAAGGAGTCTCCCCCTGCTGGAATTCAGATAGAAAGCAGGTTTAAGGAGTCTCCCCCTGCAGGAATTCAGATAGAAAGCAGGTTTAAGGAGTCTCCCCCTGCTGGAATTCAGATAGAAAGCAGGTTTAAGGAGTCTCCCCCTGCAGGAATTCAGATAGAAAGCAGGTTTAAGGAGTCTCCCCCTGCAGGAATTCAGAGAGAAAGCAGGTTTAAGGAGTCTCCCCCTGCTGGAATTCAGATAGAAAGCAGGTTTAAGGAGTCTCCCCCTGCAGGAATTCAGAGAGAAAGCAGGTTTAAGGAGTCTCCCCCTGCAGAAATTCAGATAGAAAGCAGGTTTAAGGAGTCTCCCCCTGCTGGAATTCAGATAGAAAGCAGGTTTAAGGAGTCTCCCCCTGCAGGAATTCAGATAGAAAGCAGGTTTAAGGAGTCTCCCCCTGCAGGAATTAAGATAGAAAGCAGGTTTAAGGAGTCTCCCCCTGCAGGAATTCAGATAGAAAGCAGGTTTAAGGAGTCTCCCCCTGCAGGAATTCAGTGAGAAAGCAGGTTTAAGGAGTCTCCCCCTGCAGGAATTCAGATAGAATGCAGGTTTAAGGCACTTCCGCATTTGCAGCATTTCGCCAAACCGGATGCGTTGTCCATTAATATTATACAGTCTATGGTTGGATTCCTGTAGCAGTCCTGTCTCATTATGTTGCTGAGAAACTGAGCAGGGACTCACTCTGGCTACAAACATCAGCTGGAAGTCAAATACAAACGAGCAACTGTTTGAAATGTTCTCACAGTATCGCAGCTCAGCTGTTTGGCTGAAATCAATCAACAGCAGGAGGAAGATTATCCGCCATGTAAATACAGCTTTCAGTTTGATTTTGTGGAGCTTTAATTTCAGAGCTGTAGCACGGATTACACGGCAACAGAAAGGGGAAACAATGGTCACGGAAGGATTTGTAGCGCCTAAAATATTTAGCACAGAAGAAAGAAACAAGGCCATACAACTTTAAAGTGCTTAAATGAATTACAGAGATCACAGAGCTCCAGCAAACGTCACTGTGAAGAAATGAAGGCAGGTTTCTGTGTGTGGGAAGCTGTGAGGATCCATGTGTGCTGTAGATGTCAGGATCAAACTTAACGGTGCAGGAAAGGTGCTTTTACATGAGGAGAATTAGCCTCATATATAAAGAGAAATCCTGCACACATTCTGCAATCAATCAATCAATCAATCAACATTTATGAATACAGCCCTTTCAGGGTTTCCCCCAGGAAAGTTGGTGGAAAGTCACAGACTGATGGCAGCATTAACGAAGAGCCCAGTAGTTTCTGTGATTACAGGATCATGGACATAACTGCGAAATTAAAGGATAATTACGGTCAATTTCAACATGTAGCTGTGTTGTTTGGAAATTTAGAGTGCTGTCAGTAGCAAAAAAACCCCAAAACAATCGGTGCTGCCAACACCGTGTTATCCCCCTGCTAGCGTTAGCACCCAACAGGCTTAAACAGGGCAAGTTTTAAACATGTTTTTAGCCTCTAAATATGTTCAAAAAGTCATTACAAGTGCCTACCCATGTGCAGTTTCCTTCCGAGGGAACACAGCGAATCATTAACAGGGAGAGTCTAACCTGTCAGCCGTGTTGTATTGACAGGGAGAGTCTAACCTGTCAGCTGTGTTGTATTGACAGGGAGAGCCTAACCTGTCAGCTGTGTTGTATTGACAGGGAGAGCCTAACCTGTCAGCTGTGTTGTATTGACAGGGAGAGCCTAACCTGTCAGCTGTGTTGTATTAACAGGGAGTCTAACCTGTCAGCCGTGTTGTATTGACAGGGAGAGCCTAACCTGTCAGCTGTGTTGTATTGACAGGGAGAGCCTAACCTGTCAGCTGTGTTGTATTAACAGGGAGTCTAACCTGTCAGCCGTGTTGTATTGACAGGGAGTCTAACCTGTCAGCCGTGTTGTATTGACAGGGAGAGTCTAACCTGTCAGCTGTGTTGTATTAACAGAGAGTCTAACCTGTCAGCTGTGTTGTATTGACAGGGAGAGTCTAACCTGTCAGCTGTGTTGTATTAACAGGGAGAGCCTAACCTGTCAGCTGTGTTGTATTGACAGGGAGAGTCTAACCTGTCAGCTGTGTAGTATTAACAGGGAGAGTCTAACCTGTCAGGTGTGTTGTATTGACAGGGAGAGTCTAACCTGTCAGCTGTGTTGTATTGACAGGGAGAGCCTAACCTGTCAGCTGTGTAGTATTAACAGGGAGAGTCTAACCTGTCAGGTGTGTTGTATTGACAGGGAGAGTCTAACCTGTCAGCTGTGTTGTATTAACAGAGAGTCTAACCTGTCAACTGTGTTGTATTGACAGGGAGAGTCTAACCTGTCAGCTGTGTTGTATTAACAGGGAGAGCCTAACCTGTCAGCTGTGTTGTATTGAGAGGTAGAGTCTAACCTGTCAGCTGTGTTGTATTGACAGGGAGAGCCTAACCTGTCAGCTGTGTTGTATTGACAGGGAGAGCCTAACCTGTCAGCTGTGTAGTATTAACAGGGAGAGTCTAACCTGTCAGCTGTGTAGTATTGACAGGGAGAGTCTAACCTGTCAGGTGTGTAGTATTGACAGGGAGAGTCTAACCTGTCAGGTGTGTAGTATTGACAGGGAGTCTAACCTGTCAGGTGTGTAGTATTGACAGGGAGTCTAACCTGTCAGCCGTGTTGGCGAGAACAAAGGAAGTGACTCAGAGCTTGCCGTAAAGCAGTATCTCTAGCCGTACGATGTGTATGACGTCACTGACTTTTCAAAAGGCTTTTTAGAACAAAAAAATGACTTTAAAAAAGTCTAACACCCAGCAGTGTGTATTTTCTTAGCCTGCCCTTTCGAATGCAACATTCAAATTACTAGACAAAAAATTATATTTTGAGGGGTATAGCTCCAAAGAGTCCCATTCATTCTGCACTGGCCTGTGAGCGCCCCCTATATGGAACTCTGGTGGAACTACAACCAGTTCAGAAGCCTTAAGTAACGAGAGAGTGCAACTTCTTCCTTTATTAGAGAGGAGACACACCAGCCCGATAATCGGCCGTCGGACCGTCTGGCGAGGTCGGTGACTCGAGTCTGTTCGGTGTGTCCCGTGTCGTCGGCCGTCCGAAGAGCCGTCGGCCTTCATTTGGGCCGATTTGACTTGTTCAGTCGGAGACAGGGCCGTCGGGACTCACCCGGAGACGGGGAGCGGATGATCCTCTCAAAATCTGATGAAGATCTTTCAAACTGACCTTTGTTGATCTGAAATGAAGACAGATTCAGCGCCTGCACGGCCTATTTCTCTCTTAACATGTTCTCAGGAACACGTTACGGTGAACTGGGAAATAATCAGACTGTTAATGGAAACAATACAGAGCAGCGCCGCCTGCTGTTATGGAGACGTATTACGTCTCATGCACATGCAGAGCGTACGCTCAAGTCGGCGTCTCTTCGGTGAGTTCTGAGGCACTTTCTGGACCTCGGGGACCCGACTGATCAGTCCGACTGGCTTTACTGCCGACGGTCGGCCGTCTGGTTGGCGTGTCAGGGCCTTCAGAAATTCTTTGGCCAGACTGTGCTGAAGTTGTGGTTAGCTCCGTGCAGCAGGTAGCACCAAGTGTCCTCCCTCGCAAGGTCTACAACTCCACTCTGTCCTCACAAAGATAGGAGAACGCACTCAGGGAAACATGCATATTCACGCCCACAACCCACAAATCCCACAAATGCACGAGTGGATCCACACACATTTTGACACACACACACACACACACACACTTCCCCTTAGCAGAGGCACCCAGCTGCATCTATTATGGTCTGGCAGGTTGCCTGGGAAACCGTTTAGGCCTAACAGGCTGTGATTAGATGCAAGCGCTCTGCTCGCTGTGTTGAAGCACCGCCGTTTGCACCAGGCGGCAGGTGGACGCCTGGTCACCGACGGCAACCTGTAACTGAGAGGTCACATGTCTAAACACACCTTTGTGAGGTCTGAAGCTGGACTCTGAAGACCCTTGTTAATGCTTCTGTTGGAGTTATGAGTAATGACCTCGGTGTGTGTGTGTGTGTGTGTGTGTGTGTGTGTGTGTGTGTGTGTGTGTGTGTGTGTGTGTGTGTGTGTCTGTCTGTCTGTCTGTCTGCGTGTGTGTGTGTGTGTGTGTGTGTGTGTGTGTGTGTGTGTGTGTGTGTGTGTGTGCGTGCGTGTGTGTGTGTGTGTGCCTGTCTGTCTGCCTGTGTGTGTGTGTGTGTGTGTGTGTGTGTGCGTGTCTGTCTGTCTGTCTGCCTGTGTGTGTGTGTGCGTGTGTGTGTGTGTGTGTGTGTGTGTGCGTGTGTGTGCCTGTCTGTCTGCCGGTCTGTCTGCCGGTGTGTGTGTGTGTGTGTGCGTGTGCGTGTGTGTGTGTGTGTGTGTGTGTGTGTGTGTGTGTGTGTAGGCGGGGACGGTGCGATCGGCTCGATGGCTCTGAGGATCGTCATGGGCAGCTGGTGGCTCTTCACGCTCATCGTGTGCTCGTCGTACACCGCCAACCTGGCAGCTTACCTCACCGTGTCACGCATGGACCACGCTATACGGTAAGTACACCCACACACCCACACACACACACACACACACACACACACACACACCATAGACTGTACAAATAATGGACGTAGCATCTGTGACATCATCCATTGGTCTGTTTTGAAAAGTTTGGGCAAAAATGTCAGTCTCTAGATGTGCAAAGCTGGCAGAGACTCCCCACAAGACTTGCAGCTGTAACTGCAGCGAAAGGTGGTTCCACTGTTCGAATTACGGGGGGGGGGTATTGGGAGGGTCCGACCCCCCTACGTGAGACTTGGACCATCCCAAAAGTGATGAAAATGTAATGTTAGCCTATCCAAAATTGTATGCATTTAAATGCAGTATTACCATCACACACCAACAATTCAGGAAATAGTCTAACGATATACGATTTTCGAAATCCCTCACTCCCTATTGGGCTGTACCATTTCAAGTATTGACTCAGGGGGGGTTAATACTTTTGCAAGCCTGTGTACGTGCAAAGCTGCAGCATAACATGTACAGTATGTTCATAACAAAAGCTTCCTTATTAAATTATGTTGATGAAAACCATCACAGCGTTTCTTTAAAGCGAGAGTAACTTCATTTCCAGGAAACAGAATTAGGATGAGAACGTGGTTACAGGCCACGGCGGCACAGAATCAGCGTCCTCTGGGACATTATCATGCAAACGGTTTGACCTGATCAGAGGCTGTGTCTCAAAGCGCCTACTTGCACACTTCAAACACTTAATTTTAAGTATATCGTGTCGATAACGCAAAGTCCGTGCACTGAAAGTACCCGAATGACCCCCTAAAAACACTCAAAAAGTTCAGTGTGGAACGATGGACACTACACGCACTAAACTACGCCATCTTGACTACAAAACGGAAAGGGGGCGGGACCATGGACGTCGACCGGCAGCTGATTGGACGAACGCGCCACATGGTCTGGCTTCTCCCGGATTTCACAACCGAGCATGATGGCGTCTCGTTCAAAATACGATCTCATATTATACGAAGATAGTTCACCGTAACGTGTTCCTGAGAACATGTTAAGAGAGGAATAGGCCGTGCAGTCGCTGAATCTGTCTTCATTTCAGATCAACAAAGGTCAGGTTAACAGATCTTCCTCAGATTTTGAGAGGCGCCGAGCCGAGCCGACCGCTCGTCGTTTCCGGTAAGTGTTTTAAAGTAAGTGATCCTTTTAGGACAACACTAACCATCGAAAGTGGGCACTACGGCAGGAAGTGGTCAGTGCACATTAGCAGTGGACTGACGGAAGTATACGGAATGAGACACAGCCAGACTCTGTGGCAGGTCATTAGCAGAGGACATATACTGCTGTACGTAGTCTGTCAAGAGCCAAGGACATCATCAAGGACCATACTCATCCTGGCCACCACCTGTTTCAACCGTTACCCTCTGGTAGGCGTTATAGGTCTATACAATCCAGCACCACCAGACTTTAAAATAGTAGAGATGCACCGATTACAACTTTATAGGCCGATACCGATTTTAGCCTTTTTTCTAACCTCTTTACAGCACACACACACATTTATTTTCTATCTTTTCTTTAATAGAACATGTTAGAACAGATAATGGATCACTATGAAATAGAACTATATCAATGACTCCTGGTGTGGGACATCCACACACATCTAAAGGTCAATGTTAGAACCATTTCCTTCTCTTCACATCCAATATCAATTAAAGAAATGTGATTTGGGTTGTTGGTGTGGTCCCTCCACGCCCTACTCTTTCCTTGCAGCTGTTGCATATTGCAAACTTGTTATCTTCTGCACACACGCTGAAGAACCCCAAACAGCTGACATGTTGCAGGTTAATTCACCAGGTTCCTACATGTGGGAGAATAGCGCCGACACGCCTTCACACCGCCACACACGGCGGAGAAGTTGAGAGAAAGGAAGAAGAGAGCGTGCTGTGGCGTCCGTGTGTGCGTGCGTCCTTGAGAACTGTAACTGGTAGAACTTATGTTGGCAGTTAATTGGAGCGTTGACCGGCATGAAATCGGCATATGTCAGACTGACCTGCCGGTCGCCGGTCATGGCCGAGCGTGACAGGCGCACACCTACATAATAAGCTTTTTTAAATTAAAAGTGCCCATATTATGAAAAAAACACTTTTTCTGGGATTTGGGGGGTTATTTTGTGTCTCTGGTGCTTCCACACGCATACAGACTTTGAAAAAGACCATCTATGCTGTTCTGAGTGAGATCTGGTTTCTGAATGTGTCCTGCCTTCAGTCTCCGGGTGAGCTGGTCAACATCTGCACGGCTTTCTACGTCACTAGCCGAGACGAGGGGGCTAGGGGGCTAACCGTTAGCATGCTAGCTCGTTCTCAATGGCACAACACTGCTCCAACACACACTAGTTCCCCCTAATCTCCAAAAGAACTACTTCCATGTCCCTGTTCTGCAGGTATTCACCACAAAGTTAGAAGTGTGCCCTTGTTTAGAAGAAGTCTCCCGGCTAATCCTGCCTTGTACTACTGAAGTTGTAGAAACAGCTAGCTAGCTCATGTAGTCCTTACCTAGCTACTGAGCATGTGGTCTTACCTAGCTACTGAGCATGTGGTCTTACCTAGCTACTGAGCATGTGGTCTTACCTAGCTACTGAGCATGTGGTCTTACCTAGCTACTGAGCATGTGGTCTTACCTAGCTACTGAGCATGTGGTCTTACCTAGCTACTGAGCATGTAGTCTTACCTAGCTACTGAGCATGTGATCTTACCTAGCTACTGAGCATGTGATCTTACCTAGCTACTGAGCATGTGCGACTGCCAACAAAGATGTTACAGCAGTGAGAGGTCTCACTCTGGAGCTAAAACAGAGACCTGAACACAGGGTGAAAAGAGGAGCTGCAGCAATGTGCAGTACAACAAAAATATGGTGATAATTAAACTATGTAAACCTATTCTGGTACAACCTCAAAATACAATTATGAACCTGAAAATGAGCATAACATGGGCACTTAAAATTGTTCAATGCCTTATCGCGCTGATGTAACCCGAACCCAAACATTTCTAAATATCTGTCCGAACCTGGCCCGGCCAGGCCCGGCCCGTCGGGTCCCTACGGGCTCCGTTCGGGTATCCATCCTCTAGTACGCACCCAGTGGAGTATCGCTCCTAATTTGGCTGCATTGTAAAGTACAATGACAATAAAGGCATTCAATGAAGCAGCTTTGAGTCTGACTGACGACTCGTCCCCGTAAGTGAGATGACTCATTCGACCTCCGGAGCTTCTCACACATTCAGCTGATTATTAATCTTTAAGAGGCATCTGAAAAGATTGATCCCCTCAGATCGCCTCGAGAGAAAAGCTGCACTTCATCTGGAATTTAACAACCTCACGAGAGCAGGCTGTGAAGTGGAATAAGTTCAGCTGATGTAGTTGTACATTTCAAGGGTGGACAGGTTAGGTAAAAGACCTCAGCTTAAGTATTGGAATAATGGAATGGCACCGCAGCTTCGGAGTTCAAGTATTTAATGTATGTTGGAAAATAACATGAACTTTGTGATATCTCACCCTCCTGTTTATGGCGGAGAAAACACTGACCTTCACTCTGTAATTCTGCAGATGCTGAGAATAGAGACGGGGATGTTTTGAAAATGGTCAAAAGGTCCGAACATGATTTACATTTCATGTACAGCTTCATACTTACTTATTTACTGACGGATTTACAGGATGTATTAACGTGGTATCTCCGGAGGGTTAAATGTGTGTTTGCAGTGTTCACAAATACTCACACCAGAGCACCAAATGTGGATTAATCTGCTGCTGAAAATAGTCCCAAACAAAGTAGTCTCACATTGTCAGACCTTCCTCCACAGCGCTAGAGGACGGTCTAGCTTGCTGTCTGGATTTACCCTGCAGAGATCTGAGGAGCAGTTAACCAGAGTCCTCACACATCCACCGAAGGTTAGAACCATAGACAGTATATAAACTGGATCAACAGACCCCGTGTCTCTGGACGGAGACCAGTGAAGGACATTAGAAGCTCTTTCCCGGTGATGGCTGAGCGTTACTGAGCAGCCTCCAACTGAGCTTGAAGACGTAGATGTGACGTGAGCAACCTGTCTGAAAGTTGGAAGTCTTCTGGTAGCTGTGCCAAGAGAAATCTCAATCATTCCCAATCTAGCAGAGACGGAGAGCGTAGGTATATGTAAGGAGATAACATAGGCACAGGCTAATTACTGATCACTAACATGATAGTTAACATTAGTAATTACACTTAAACAGCTGATGGAAGTCCAAACTGCCTGAGAGCTTCTCCTGGACTATACGGTAATTCCTCTACTATGAGACAGTAAGTCTCGTGGTTATGACCCAATCGTTAGCCTATTTTTATAACAACGTCTGCTACGGAGCCATAACGTGAGCTACAAGGTAATGGAGCCTTTTATACATTGTCGTGTTTCTTTAGAAATAAACAACGGACAAATAGAGTCTTTAAACGCTTCAGATGTAAAGTTATTCTCTGTCAAAGTGACGTCAAAATGAATGGGAGTCAATGGGATGCTAACGGGAGCTGATGGCTTGGTAGCATCAGAATGAATGGCAGTCAATGGGATGCTAACGGGAGCTGATGGCTTGGTAGCATCAGAATGAATGGCAGTCAATGGGATGCTAACGGGAGCTGATGGCTTGGTAGCATCAGAATGAATGGCAGTCAATGGGATGCTAACGGGAGCTGATGGCTTATTAGCATCAAAATGGCGCCATAGGAGGTTGGAGCTCTGAAGCGAAGCTTACCCCCTTGGTTAGAACGCCAACACAAAGACAGAGGAAGGGGACGGATATAGACTACCAACAAAGTGAGTATTTCCTGCAGCTAGACTGGGTAACCCCAGCCCAATCTGCCAGTGATTTGATTTCTCCCTGCAGCTCAGGCTGGAGACCTGTACGTTTATCTATCCTGCTTCCGTTACAAATCTGCGTTAACCAATCACAAACTGGCTTATCCACCTGGCGCGCTATTGGCGGGTGGCAGTTGCTCAGTCAGTAGGGAGTTGGGTTGGAAAACGGAGGTTTGCAGGTTCGAGTCCCCATACGGACCAAAGTATGGTGGTGGACTGGTAGCTGGAGCTGGTGCCTTTCCATGTGCAGCCCCCCCGACCTCTCTCCATTAGTGCATGTATAGGTACTGAGCATGTGCAGCCCCCCCACTC
>CM042334.1:1767094-1812094 GCA_023566125.1 Zingel zingel | reverse complement strand
TCTTCGGTGAGTTCTGAGGCACTTTTTGGACCTCGGGGACCCGACGGATCAGTCCGACCGGCTTTACTGCCGACGGTCGGCCGTCTGGTTGGTGTGTCAGGGCCTTTATAAAACTAATTTTCTGTCATATTTGCTGAAACTGACCCTATGTAGGGGGACACGCTCAGGGCTTAATTAGAGCCGGAACATGTTCCGGCACCGCCAATGTTGGATCTGGAACCTCCTGTGTCACCATGAAAAATTAATTAGCTAAATGAATGAAATAAATGACTGGTTGTGTTCAGTGTTGTTATCTGTCTTGGTAGTCTTTAGTCCCCGTTGAAGTTCCACAAAGGTCTTGTGTTCGCATTTTTGATGCGTTTTGAGGTGAATTTTCAGGGTAAGACAGAGGGAGGAGAGGGACGGAGAGAGGGTAAGACAGAGGGGGGAGAGGGACGGAGAGAGGGTAAGACGGAGGGAGGAGAGGGACGGAGAGAGGGTAAGACGGAGAGGGGAGAGGGACCGAGGGAGGGTAAGACAGAGGGAGGAGAGGGACGGAGAGAGGGTAAGACAGAGGGAGGAGAGGGACGGAGAGAGGGTAAGACGGAGAGGGGAGAGGGACCGAGGGAGGGTAAGACAGAGGGGGGAGAGGGACGGAGAGAGGGTAAGACAGAGGGAGGAGAGGGACGGAGAGAGGGTAAGACGGAGAGGGGAGAGGGACCGAGGGAGGGTAAGACAGAGGGGGGAGAGGGACGGAGAGAGGGTAAGACAGAGGGAGGAGAGGGACGGAGAGAGGGTAAGACAGAGGGAGGAGAGGGACGGAGAGAGGGGAGACAGAGGGAGGAGAGGGACGGAGGGAGAGAGGGTAAGACAGAGGGAGGAGAGGGACGGAGAGAGGGTAAGACGGAGAGGGGAGAGGGACCGAGGGAGGGTAAGACAGAGGGGGGAGAGGGACGGAGAGAGGGTAAGACAGAGGGAGGAGAGGGACGGAGAGAGGGTAAGACAGAGGGAGGAGAGGGACGGAGAGAGGGGAGACAGAGGGAGGAGAGGGACGGAGGGAGAGAGGGTAAGACAGAGGGAGGAGAGGGACGGAGAGAGACGGAGAGAGGGTAAGACAGAGGGAGGAGAGGGAAGGAGAGAGACGGAGAGAGGGAGGGGAGGGAGGGAGGGGAGGCACTTCAACAGCGCGGCCCTTGTGCTGGTTGAGATTGCTGTTATAGCCTCGTATCACTCAGGGGAAAAATGTCAAAAAGACGACAAAGTCTGCTTAACTTTGTCCAACACGCCGGCCGGTCGGATCCCAAACCAGCAGAACCCGTTCCTGCCCATCAAGAACGTGGATTTTTGGTTACATTACATCGCCATGATGTCCACACAGCGTTGTTCAGGTTATTTAAGTCAGAGAAGCTACGTAAGCAGTGTCATTTTCTTTTTCTTCCGTTACGTCCAACCCCCGTTTTGAGTCGCCGGATCCACCCCCTTCCATACGCTCCGGGACCTCCCACTTTACAAATTAAGCACGGGACACGCTGACTTGTGTCAGTATTGTCGGAGGCGTGCAGGTGTTTGAGAGGTTTTGACTGCGAGGGGAGAAGCACCTCCTGCGAGGTATTAAATCAATAACAGTGCCGCACGCTCAAGTCAATTAATCTCACGTGAAACGAGCTCGTGTTAAGCAGCGCCGCAGATGACGTGTAAACAGACGCTCGGGTGCTAATTATATAGGGGAGAGCCGGTACAGTTGAAACACATTTTAATTAAATGTAATACAGTTGCATTTTCAGCTTTGAACAAAGCCGTTCAGGAATTATTACAGCAAAAGTGGGACGTGGGTAATGGTTAATTCGTCCCTCCTTCCCACAACTTCAATATGTTACTACATATCATGAATGGTACTCCCAAAAGGTCCTTGCACTGTGGATGATTCTGCCATCTTTATAGCTAGAACAGTACATTTTCCCATTTATATCATGTTTCTATTGTGGAAAATGTTTGGTTTTTACGTGGGTTAGGCCACTGCACATCCAAATAAGTGCCCTTAACGACCCCCAGCCCGTCAGTCTCCATAGAATAACATGGGACCTTAACGACCCCCAGCCCGTCAGTCTCCATAGGATAACATGGGACCTTAACGACCCCCAGCCCGTCAGTCTCCATAGGATAACATGGGACCTTAACGACCCCCAGCCCGTCAGTCTCCATAGAATAACATGGGACCTTAACGACCCCCAGCCCGTCAGTCTCCATAGGATAACATGGGACCTTAACGACCCCCAGCCCGTCAGTCTCCATAGGATAACATGGGACCTTAACGACCCCCAGCCCGTCAGTCTCCATAGGATAACATGGGACCTTAACGACCCCCAGCCCGTCAGTCTCCATAGAATAACATGGGACCTTAACGACCCCCAGCCCGTCAGTCTCCATAGGATAACATGGGACCTTAACGACCCCCAGCCCGTCAGTCTCCATAGGATAACATGGGACCTTAACGACCCCCAGCCCGTCAGTCTCCATAGGATAACATGGGACCTTAACGACCCCCAGCCCGTCAGTCTCCATAGGATAACATGGGACCTTAACGACCCCCAGCCCGTTAGTCTCCATAGAATAACATGGGACCTTAACGACCCCCAGCCGGTCAGTCTCCATAGGATAACATGGGACCTTAACGACCCCCAGCCCGTCAGTCTCCATAGGATAACATGGGACCTTAACGCCCCCCAGCCCGTCAGTCTCCATAGGATAACATGGGACCTTAACGACCCCCAGCCCGTCAGTCTCCATAGGATAACATGGGACCTTAACGACCCCCAGCCCGTCAGTCTCCATAGAATAACATGGGACCTTAACGACCCCCAGCCCGTCAGTCTCCATAGGATAACATGGGACCTTAACGCCCCCCAGCCCGTCAGTCTCCATAGGATAACATGGGACCTTAACGACCCCCAGCCCGTCAGTCTCCATAGGATAACATGGGACCTTAACGACCCCCAGCCCGTCAGTCTCCATAGGATAACATGGGACCTTAACGACCCCCAGGTTAACATGCTCTATGTGTTGGCCTGAGGAAGTCTGTCTATCATCATTGCGCTCGGAGAAGTTGAAATTATTCTTCCATACTCGTTTGAGATAATTCTGCAAAGGCTGGAAAGTTTTTTAGGAAATGCAATGATGTGGAAACAGTGAGTGGAACCTCGTGTCCGCTCTCTTCCCCAAAACCCAAATTAATCCCAGTGTGAGTTTTAAAATATTGCGTAGATCATTTAGTAAATATCCACATTATTACATAATGCGGAAGCTGTGTGAGGAGTTGCTTAAGCTCTCCTAAGATCAGAAGACTTTCTCATCCGTCTCGTATTGATCGGCTCCCTGAATGCAGACGGCAGGTTGGTGTGAAAGGAAAATGAACCTGGTACACACCGGACACTCAGATGGTTATACTACGTATATACTACGTACATTATATACGTTATAATGTCTTTTTCTTTGCTCTCTCTCGCGCCGACATGTCAAACTGTTCCTTTAAAGCTCTTTCTCTCTCTCTCTCTATCTTTAGCTCTGTGTCATCTTCTCTTTCTCTCTCTCTCTCTATCTTTAGCTCCGTGTCATCCTCTCTCTCTCTATCTATAGCTTTGTGTCATCTTCTCTTTCTCTCTCTCTCTCTCTCTCTCTCTCTCTCTCTCTCTTTCTCTCTATCTTTAGCTCTGTGTCATCTTCTCTTTCTCTCTCTCTCTCTCTCTATCTTTAGCTCCGTGTCATCCTCTCTCTCTCTATCTTTAGCTCTGTGTCATCTTCTCTTTCTCTCTCTCTCTCTCTCTCTCTCTCTCTCTCTCTATCTTTAGCTCCGTGTCATCCTCTCTCTCTCTATCTATAGCTCTGTGTCATCTTCTCTTTCTCTCTCTCTCTCTCTCTCTCTCTCTCTCTCTCTATCTTTAGCTCTGTGTCATCTTCTCTTTCTCTCTCTCTATATATTTAGCTCTGTGTCATCCTCTCTCTCTCTCTCTCTCTATCTTTAGCTCTGTGTCATTTTCTCTTTATCTCTCTCTCTCTCTATCTTTAGCTCTGTGTCATCTTCTCTTTCTCTCTCTCTCTCTCTATCTTTAGCTCTGTGTCATCCTCTCTCTCTCTATCTATAGCTCTGTGTCATCCTCTCTTTCTCTCTCTCTCTATCTTTAGCTCTGTGTCATTTTCTCTTTATCTCTCTCTCTCTATCTTTAGCTCCGTGTCATCCTCTATTTCTCTCTCTCTCTCTCTCTCTCTATCTTTAGCTATGTGTCATCCTCTCTTTCTCTTTTTCTCTCTCTCTCTATCTTTAGCTCTGTGTCGTCCTCTCTCTCTCTATCTATCTTTAGCTCTGTGTCATCCTCTCTTTCTCTCTCTCTCTCTCTATCTTTAGCTCTGTGTCATCCTCTCTTTCTCTTTTTCTCTCTCTCTCTATCTTTAGCTCTGTGTCGTCCTCTCTCTCTCTCTATCTTTAGCTCTGTCATCCTCTCTCTCTCTCTCTATCTTTAGCTCTGTGTCATCCTCTCTTTCTCTCTCTCTCTCTCTCTCTATCTTTAGCTCTGTGTCATCTTCTCTTTCTCTCTCTCTCTATCTTTAGCTCTGTGTCATCCTCTCTTTCTCTCTTTCTCTCTCTCTCTATCTTTAGCGCTGTGTTATCTTCTCTTTCTCTATATATATATATATATATTTAGCTCTGTGTCATCCTCTCTTTCTCTCTCTCTTTCTATCTTTAGCTCTGTGTCATCCTCTCTTTCTCTCTCTCTCTCTCTCTCTCTCTCTCTCTTTAGCTCTGTGTCATCCTCTCTCGTCCTCTCAGGCCATGTTCAGAAAGCGGCAAAATCCTACTTTTAAAATCCTGCTTTCAGATTGGCCGCTCGGACAGTTCTGTTGTGAACAAACTGGTGTGGGTAGATGCATTTTAAAGGTCCAGTGTGTGGGAATTTCTCCCATCTAGCGTTGAGATCAAATATCACAATCAACTCCCTCGCACAACGCAGTTCAAAGTAAGTATTACAGCTACGGTAGCCTTCATGCTTCAAAAACGGCCGGGAAGCTACAATACCCATTAGCAGCACCTGTAAGTTCATCAAAAGGGACGGCGATAGTCCCGACCAAGCGCGTTTACTCATAGCGCTAAAGGGACGGCGATAGTCCCGACGAAGCGCGTTTACTCATAGCGCTAAAGGGACGGCGATAGTCCCGACCTAGCGCGTTTGCTCACAGCGCTAAAGGGACGGCAATAGTCCCGACCAAGCGCGTTTACTTACAGCGCTAAAGGGACGACGATAGTCCCGACGAAGCGCGTTTACTTACAGCGCTAAAGGGACGGCGATAGTCCCGACCAAGCGCGTTTACTTACAGCGCTAAAGGGACGGCGATAGTCCCGACCAAGCGCGTTTACTTACAGCGCTAAAGGGACGGCGATAGTCCCGACCAAGCGCGTTTACTTACAGCGCTAAAGGGACGGCGATACTCCCGACCAAGCGCGTTTACTTACAGCGCTAAAGGGACGGCGATAGTCCCGACCAAGCGCGTTTACTTACAGCGCTAAAGGGACGGCGATAGTCCCGACCAAGCGCGTTTACTTATAGCGCTAAAGGGACGGCGATAGTCCCGACCAAGCGCGTTTACTTATAGCGCTAAAGGGACGGCGATAGTCCCGACCAAGCGCGTTTACTTATAGCGCTAAAGGGACGGCGATAGTCCCGACCAAGCGCGTTTACTTACAGCGCTAAAAGGACAGCAATAGTCCCGACCAAGCGCGTTTACAAACCAAGCGTCCATATTTTACGAGATGGGTGTGAGAACGTGTTGGACGATCATGAATCTCCTGGACGGTGGGATGGATTTCTAGCGGATCAGACAGCTTGGTCTGCAGTTTGAGCAGCTCTGGGATCTGATTTGCGAACGTGGCTGCTGTCAGAAGATTGTTGTGCTATTACTGGAGTTTCACGCTTTGTGGAAGACTGTAGCTGCGATAGAAAAAGAGCTGCTAGGATTAAATGTGACTTTACTCTAGATTTAAAAACCGAAAGCTGTGTGAGTTTGGTGAGTAAAAATGTGACTTGAGTGTGGCCGGGTTGGATCAGCGGGTAGAGCAGGCGCACATATATACTGAGAGGTTTATGCCTCGACGCAGAGGTCCTGTGACGATTTCCTGCATGTCTTCCCCCTTTCTCACCTAGCTGTCCTTTCAAAATAAAGGTGTAAAAAGCCCAAAACAATATATGACTTAGTCCTTAGATTTAAAAACAGAAAGCTGCGTGAGTTTGTTGTCAAAAGAAACTTGTACGATGAGTCTTCTTTGACTTTTCTCTGCTCTCGCACACTTTACGAAGCTCCTCTCGTGTTTCCTCTCTGCAGAGATGGTCGGGTTCATCGTTCTGCCCGCGGGACCGTTTCTCAATCACGGCCTCGCCTTTCCCTTCCCCTTCCCTTCCCTCTGCACCCCACGCTTAAGCAGCTCTGTGTTTATTTAGGGATTAATTTGTGGCTGCTGAAAGGAGACAAAACTGCAAGTTATTAATGGAGTTTTTTTTGCGCTGGCCCGGCGTCTAACGGCCCGAGGCAGCGCAGCGTTCAGGGACAACCAGGAATAATGTGCATGAGTGTTAAACTGAGGGCAGTGCTTTTGTTCCCAGCGAAAGCCATTATCTCCACATTTTCCAACCACCATCATTTTAATACCTAGTCCCATAACTGCTGTATTACCTCTATCCTTACTTTCCATTTTGATAATCCCGCCATTAATAACCTTTGCAGACTTTGCTGCTCATTTGTGCTGTAAAACTATTTTGTCCTCTGGGCATTTTCGTGCACTGACCTTCAACATGTTCACGGTGAGTTGAGCAGATTAAATGCAGCAAATTGGGCTCTGATTTCACTGCAGCTAAAAGCAGATTGTAGGCTACTTCAGTGGTGGTGGCAGAGTTTGCGTAATTAACGCCATCACTCAATGCCGCGCGGAGAACAGCAGCGGGCTGCCTGGCTGCACGGCGCTCAGCGTGTGTGTCACTAACTAATACGGCCGCGTATGTGATGCATGTAGACGTTTCAGATCACAAGTCATAGATATTTCAATATCTCTTCTGCTGTTTCCGGGCGAGTTTTCAGTGCAGGATCTGCAGGCTTCCACCTCTCAGCTCACTTGATGAAATATTACTCAAGTACAAGTTCATTTAAAATGTACTTTAAGTAAAAGTTACTTAGTTACATTAAAAAAAAAACTGTAAAACAGGGCGGGTGGATCTCTCCCATGTAGTGAAAATAGAACAAGGGTTTATAAATCCATAACTATTTTGTTTTTAATTAAAGAAAAATATATACAAATGGAGGGATTATATCTCTAACCTGGCCTGGGAACGCCTCGGGATCCCCCAGTCGGAGCTGGTTAATGTGGCTCGGGAAAGGGAAGTTTGGGGTCCCCTGCTGGAGCTGCTACCCCCGCGACCCGATACCGGATAAGCGGACGAAGATGGATGGATGGATGGATATACAAATGTATAAAAATCGAATAATAATAATATAACACATGTCACACATGACATTTAAGACCCTTAGAAAGGTATAATGTACAATTTTAGTTCAGACCATCCCATAAAACGTTTTCAAACAATCAATTGAAAGTGAAAGTACCACACATTGTTAGTCTTCTTTTCTTCACAAACGTAAACAACAGTTATATAATGCAAATCAAGGCCAGATCACGTGTTTTGACTCCATAATTGGGTTAGACCCCTAGACTGCAAATTAATTGATATACAGTCTATAGTTAGACCCTATAATGTTCACAGCCCAGACTAGCAGCTAGCTTCTACACACCTAAGTAGCCCGTATGAGCTAATTAGATGTATGTGAATTCATTTAGCCAGTCTCCTACATGCGTTGTCCTATGGCATGGGTGGGCAATTCATTTTCCCAAGGGGCCACATGAGAAACAAGGACTGTTGTGGAGGGCCGGACCAATAGGCTAAACTCAATCTGCTCAGTATTACTTTTACGTCAGACGGCACGTTCTCAAACATCTCATTTTTCTCTGGGCATATTAGTGCAGTAGAGTCCACCAAACACTCTTTAATAAACTCCCTTTCAGAATATGGCTCACTGTTTTTGGCGATTTTGTAGGATATCACAAAGCTGGATTGACTGCTGCATCCCTGGATGCCTTGTTGCTTTTGCAGCTTAAAGGAGCACGCCGACTTATCTTATTCCCCGTATCCCCCAGAGTTAGATAAGTCCATACATACCCTTCTCATCTCCGTGCGTGTCGTAACTCTGTCTGACGGCTCCATCTAGCCTAGCTTAGCACAGATCCTGGAGGTAACTGGCTCCATCTAGCCTAGTTTAGCACATATCCTGGAGGTAACTGGCTCCATCTAGCCTAGTTTAGCACATATCCTGGAGGTAACTGGCTCCATTTAGCCTAGCATAGCACAGATCCTGGAAGTAACCGGCTCCATCTAGCCTAGCATAGCACAGATCCTGGAAGTAACCGGCTCCATTTAGCCTAGCATAGCACAGATCCTGGAAGTAACTGGCTCCATCTAGCCTAGTGTGGTGACTTTAAATAGTAATGCTGTGATGCTGTATGAAGAGGAATCCGCCGACACAGTTCTTGATTATAAAAGGATTTATTACAATTCAAGATTTTCAGCATCCTTTTTAACAAACTCCTGCAGAGAGCTTGGAGAACAACCAACCCAATTCTTCCAAAAAGTCGTTCTGCCTTTTCTTTGTGTGCATATGGTATATATTCTGTGCATTGCATTGACATGATTGGGTCAGAACTGACAATAGGTACCTTCTTTTCTGGGACATCTCCAAATAAGGACTCTTCTGTCCAAGAGGGCTCTTCTGCTCATGTTAACAGTCTCCAGATGTTTCAGTAGAAGTAGGGTAAGGGTCAAAGGAATCCCTTACAAAAATCTTAAGTACAAATGTATATAAAGTTATGAACTGTTCAGATACCACACTAGCTTAGCACAGATCCTGGAAGTAACCGTCTACAAGATGTCGTTTAGCAAGATCCAAATATATGGCCATGTCTCCATTTCAAAATAGAGAACATGATTTAAAGCCGAAATTAAAACCCAAGAAAAAGTTATCAAATTGCTTCAGTTGTAAAATCCCATTTTGTCAAAGTTACACTATGGTTATAAGGTATAAAGGCACAGACTGTTACCACACAATAGTAATGTAACATTGACGTCTTGTGAACAAGAACAGACTGTTCAATGTAGGCTGTGCACAAAGTCTCACTCTAATTATTCTTGAACTTTCCACAAAAGGCCGGCACAATACCTCTACTTATGAGCTGTAATTTGGTCATTCAAATGAGTCAAAGTGGGCAATTACATGACGTGTGTCGGCAAGTACATGATGTGGTAAGTGGTACTAATCACCGTTCTGGAGCAGGGAAGGTTTTTAGACAGGTATTTTGAGGGGAATAATTAATAAACTGACATTTTAGGGTGTTAAATTAAACAGGATATTCACTGTTATTTAAAAATAACAATCATCCTGCATTCAGTGTAATCTTGTGTGCTGCTTGAAAGACATTTCTTTAAGTGTTTTATTTTACCCAGGTTGACTTTGTGGCTTTATCTTTTCACAATGACAGCAGGATTGATTAGTTTTGTTGTCTAGCGTACTCCTAGTACTGTAGCCTCATGGCGAGAAGGTATAGGGATCGGATCCACGAAGTCTAGTATGTCATAAAATCTTCATAGAATAACATGTCACAAAGAAAATATAGTATACTATGTTATTTTATTTATTATTTTTCAGGACAATGCACATTTGATGAAGATGTACAGAAGTACACGTAAAAAGTGCCAGATTGTAGCCCGAGGGCTAATTTCCATCTGTAGTCCATTACAGTAAAAATAACAATAGATACACAGCAGCAACATCTGCTATATAAGACTAGGTACAACAGGACGAAAGAAAAGAAAAACAGGATCATTCATAGTAAATGTTAAAACTGACACGATTCATTAGTGAGCTCCATCGAGCTAACACGGCACAGCATTCAGGTAGCGATGACCCCATGCTTGGTTAGCTCCCTGCTTGGTTAGCTCCGTGCTTGGTTAGCTCCATGCTCGGTTAGCTCCAAGCTCAGTTAGCTCCAAGCTCGGTTAGCTCCGTGATTGGTTAGCTCCGTGCTTGGTTAGCTCCGTGCTTGGTTAGCTCCGTGCTTGGTTAGCTCCATGCTTGGTTAGCTCCAAGCTTAGTTAGCTCCATGCTTGGTTAGCTCCATGCTTGGTTAGCTCCATATTTGGTTAGCTCCAAGCTTAGTTAGCTCCGTGCTTGGTTAGCTCCGTGCTTGGTTAGCTCCAAGCTTCGTTAGCTCCATGCTTGGTTAGCTCCGTGCTTGGTTAGCTCCGTGCTTGGTTAGCTCCGTGCTTGGTTAGCTCCGTGCTTGGTTAGCACCGTGCTTGGTTAGCACCGTGCTTGGTTAGCTCCATGCTTGGTTAGCTCCAAGCCAGATCCAAGACCAAACATATACAGCAATAACATCTGTTATAAAACAGGGAGAAACAGGATGATAGAGAAATAAACTAGACAATTCATTAGTAGGCTAAGTGTTAAAACGGAGACACAATTCATTAATACGCTCTACTGGGCTGATACGGTACAGCATGCAGTCAGAGGTGATTGCACGTTTGATTAGCTCTGAGCCACACCTTCACCTGGTTCTTAAAGGTGTCCAGAGTGGGACATTCCCTTATAGTTGGGGGTAGAGGGTATAGATTAAAAGTCATGATATAGGGAAGCAGAATGGTGGCCCAATGGTTAGCACTGTTGCCTCACAGCAAGAAGGTACAGGGTTCGGATCCAAGAAGTATAGTATGTCACAAAAAAGTCATAGTATTGTATGTCGAAGATTTTGAAAGGTCATAGTATAGTATTTTGGAAAAAGTAACAAAAAAGTCATAATATAATATGTCTTAAATTTTGAAACGAAGTCATAGTATATTATGTCAAAAAAAGTCACAAGAAAGTCATAATATAGTATTTCGAAAATTAAAAAGAAAAAAAAAAAGAAGTCATAGTATAGTATGTCGATAAAGTCACCCTAAAGTCATAGTATGTCCAAAATATAGTATAGTATTTTGGAAAAAAATCATAGTATAGTATTTTGAAAGAAGTCATAATATATATCTTAAATTTTGAAACAAAGTCATAGTATAGTATGTCGATAAAGTCACATAAAAAGTCATAGTACGGTGGCCCAATGGTTAGCACTGTTGCCTCACAGCAGGAAGGTTCAGGGTTCGGATCCAAGAAGTATAGTATGTCACAAAAAAGTCATAGTATTGTATGTCGAAGATTTTGAAAAGAAAAGTCATAGTATAGTATTTTGGAAAAAGTCATAATATAATATGTCTTAAATTTTGGAAAAAGTCATAATATAATATGTCTTAAATTTTGAAACAAAGTCATAGTATATTATGTCGAAAAAAGTCACAAGAAAGTCATAATATAGTATGTCGAAAATTAAAAAGAAAAAAACAAAGTCATAGTATAGTATGTCTAAAAAGTCACACAAAAAGACATAGAATGGTGGCCCAATGGTTAGCACTGTTGCCTCACAGCAATAAGGTACAGGGTTCGGATCCAAGAAGTATAGAATGTCGAAAAAAATCATAGTATGTCCAAAAATTTCACAGTATACTATTTTGGAAAAAAGTCGTAGTATAAAAATTAAAAATCATAGTATAGTACGTCAAAAAAGTCACGGTATAGTAAAGCAGCACGGTGGCCCAATGGTTAGCACTGTTCCCTCACAGCAAGAAGGTGCAGGTTTGGAGTCCACAAAGTCAAAGTCAAGTTTATTTCATCCATAAAAATGGAAATTACAGTGATCATACCCGCCTTAATGCCCATAAAAAATAGAGCATAAATACAGTACAGAATTTATAAAAATGTACATTTCTAGTGCTTGTTGTGCTATCTGATAGTCTGAGGTATAAAAGAGAGAGCGTACCGCTTAGTTCGTGTCACGGGAGGCCTTAGCCCACCATTACATTCTATAACTCTGCCCGTCAAATTACCATGAAGAGGGTGACCAGGGTCCCTCGTTATTTCCGGTCGTTATATACTTGATCCACTGTATTTTTGGATTTACTATAATATGACTTTTTGTGATATTTTTGGACAGACTATAATATGACTGTTTTTGACATACTATAGTATGTTTTTTTTTGTTTTTCCAAATTTTCGACATATGATTCTTTTTCAAAAAATTTTAATTACTATACTAAGACTTTTTGGTGATATTTTCGGACATATTATACTATGACTTTTTTTTCCAAATTTTCGACATATGATACTTTTTCAAAATTTTTGACATACTATACTATGACTTTTTTCGGACATACTATACTATGACTTTTTGTGATATTTTTGGACATATACTATGACATTTTGTGATATTTTCAACATAATATACTGTGACTGTTTTTCCAAATTTTTGACGTACTATACTATGACTTTTTTGTGATATTTTCATATATACTATACTATGACTTTTTGTGATATTTTTGGACATACTATACTATGACTTTTTGTGATATTTTTGGACATACTATACTATGACTTTTTGATTTTTTTGGAAATGCTATACTATGACTTTTTTTGGACATACTATACTATGACTTTTTGTGATATTTTCGGACATACTATACTATGACTTTTTGTGATATTTTTGGACATATACTATGACATTTTGTGATATTTTCAACATACTATACTGTGACTGTTTTTCCAAATTTTTAACGTACTATACTATGACTTTTTTGTGATATTTTCATATATACTATACTATGACTTTCTGTGATATTTTTGGACATACTATACTATGACTTTCTGTGATATTTTTGGACATACTATACTATGACTTTTTTTGGACATACTATACTATGACTTTTTGTGATATTTTTCGACATACTATACTATGACTGTTTTTGACATACTATACTGTGACTGTTTTTCCAAATTTTCGACATATGATTCTTTTTCAAAATTTTTGACGTACTATACTATGGCTTTTTGATGATAATTTTGGACATACTATACTATGACTTTTTTCGGACACACTATACTATGACTTTTTGTGATATTTTTGGGCAGCCTATACTATGACTTTTTTGTGATATTTTTGGACATACTATACTATGACTTTTTTTGACATACTATACTGTGACTGTTTTTCAAAATTTTTGACCTACTATACTATGGCTTTTTGGTGATATTTTTGGACATGCTATACTATGGCTTTTTTGTGATATTTTTGGACATATCATACTATGACTTTTTTCGGACATACTATACTATGACTTTTTTTGTGATATTTTTGGACATATTATACTATGACTTTTTTTCTTAGTTTTCGACATACTATACTATGACTTTTGAGTGATATTTTTGGACATATTATACGATGACTTTTTGTGATATTTTTGGACATACTATACTATGACTGTTTTAGACATACTATACTATGACTGTTTTAGACATACTATACTATGACTGTTTTAGACATACTATACTATGACTTTTTGTGATATTTTTCGATATACTATACTATGACTTTTTTTCCTAATTTTCGACATACTATAATATGACTGTTTTTGACAAACTATACTGTGACTGTTTTTCCAAATTTTTGACATATGATACTTTTTCAAAATTTTTGACGTACTATACTATGGCTTTTTGTGATATTTTTGGACATACTATACTGTGACTTTTTGTGACATTTTTCGACATACTATACTATGATTTTTTTGCCTAATTTTCGACATACTATACTATGACTTTTTTTGACATACTATACTGTGGCTTTTTGGTGATATTTTTGGATTTACTATAATATGACTTTTTGTGATATTTTTGGACATATTATACTATGACTGTTTTTCCAAATTTTCGACATATGATTCTTTTTCAAAATTTTTGAAGTACTATACTATGGCTTTTTGGTGATATTTTTGGACATATTATACTATGACTTTTTTCGGACATACTATACTATGACTTTTTTTTTCCTAATTTTTGACATACTATACTATGGCTTTTTTGTGATATTTTTGGACATATCATAATATGACTTTTTTCGGACATACTATACTATGACTTTTTTGTGATATTTTTGGACATATTATACTATGACTTTTTTTCTTAGTTTTCGACATACTATACTATGACTTTTGAGTAATATTTTTGGACATATTATACGATGACTTTTTGTGATATTTTTGGACATACTATACTATGACTGTTTTAGACATACTATACTATGACTGTTTTAGACATACTATACTATGACTGTTTTTGACATACTATACTATGACTGTTTTTCCAAATTTTCGACATATGATTCTTTTTCAAAATTTTTGACATACTATACTATGGCTTTTTGTGATATTTTTGGACATACTATACTATGGCTTTTTGATGATATTTTTGGACATACTATACTATGACTTTTTTTGACATACTATACTGTGATTCTTTTTCAAAATTTTTGAAGTACTATACTATGGCTTTTTTGTGATATTTTTGGACATATTATACGATTACTTTTTTCGGACATACTATACTATGACTTTTTTTGGACATACTATACTATGACTTTTTGTGATATTTTTCGATATACTATACTATGACTTTTTTTCCTAATTTTCGACATAATATAATATGACTGTTTTTGATATACTATACTGTGACTGTTTTTCCAAATTTTTGACATATGATACTTTTTCAAAATTTTTGACGTACTATACTATGGCTTTTTTGTGATATTTTTGGACATACTATACTATGGCTTTTTTGTGATATTTTAGGACATACTATACTATGACTTTTTCAGACATACTATACTGTGACTTTTTGTGACATTTTTTGACATACTATACTATGACTTTTTTCAGACATACTATACTATGACTTTTTTATCCTGGTTTTCGACATAGTATACTATGACTTTTTGGTGATATTTTTGGACATATTATACTATGACTTTTTTTGGACATACTATACTATGACTTTTTTGTGATATTTTTGGACATATTCTATGACTTTTTTTCTTAGTTTTCGACATACTATACTATGACTTTTGAGTGATATTTTTGGACATACTATACTATGAGTTTTTGTGATATTTTTCGATATACTATACTATGACTTTTTTTCCTAATTTTCGACATAATATAATATGACTGTTTTTGACATACTATACTGTGACTGTTTTTCCAAATTTTTGACATATGATACTTTTTCAAAATTTTTGACGTACTATACTATGGCTTTTTTGTGATATTTTCGGACATACTATACTATTACTTTTTTCGGACATACTATACTATGACTTTTTGTGATATTTTTGGACAGCCTATACTATGACTTTTTTGTGATATTTTCAGACATACTATACTATGGCTTTTTGATGATATTTTTGGACATACTATACTATGACTTTTTTTGACATACTATACTGTGACTGTTTTTCAAAATTTTTGACCTACTATACTATGGCTTTTTTGTGATATTTTTGGATTTACTATAATATGACTTTTTGGGATATTTATGGACATAATATACTATGACTGTTTTTCCAAATTTTCGACATATGATTCTTTCTCAAACTTTTTGAATTACTATACCATGGCTTTTTTGTGATATTTTTGGACATATTATACTATGACTTTCTGTGATATTTTTCGGACATACTATACTATGACTTTTTTCCTAATTTTCGACATATGATACTTTTTCAAAATTTTTGACGTACTATGCTATGGCTTTTTTGTGATATTTTCGGACATACTTTACTATGACTTTTTGTGATATTTTTGGACATACTATACTATGACTTTTTTCGGACATACTATACTATGACTTTTTGTGATATTTTTGGACATACTATACTATGGCTTTTTGATGATATTTTTGGACATACTATACTATGACTTTTTGTGATATTTTTGGACATACTATACTATGGCTTTTTGATGATATTTTTGGACATACTATACTATGACTTTTTTCAGACATACTATACTGTTAATTTTTTTGACATTTTTCGGACACACTATACTATGATTTTTTTTCCTAATTTTCGACTTACAATACTATGGCTTTTTTGTGATATTTTTGGATCTGCTATAATATGACTTTTTGTGATATTTTTGGACATAATATACTATGACTTTTTGTGATATTTTTGGACATATTATACTTTGACTGTTTTTCCAAATTTTCGACATATGATTGCTTTTCAAAATTTTTAAAGTACTGTACTATGGCTTTTTGGTGATATTTTTGGACATATTGTGCTATGACTTTTTTCGGACATACTATACTATGACTTTCTGTGATATTTTTCGACATACTATACTATTACTTTTTTTTCCTAATTTTTGACGTACTATACTATGGCTTTTTTGTGATATTTTTGGACATATCATACTATGACTTTTTTGTGATATTTTTGGACATATTATTATCTGACTTTTTTTCTTAGTTTTCGACATACTATACTATGACTTTTGAGTGATATTTTTGGACATATTATACGATGACTTTTTTCGGACATACTATACTATGACTTTTTTCGGACGTACTATTCTATGAATTTTTGTGATATTTTCGGACATACTATAACTTTTTGTGACATTTTTGGACATACTATACTATGACTTTTTGTGATATTTTTGAACATATTATACTATGACTTTTTGTGATATTTTTCGATATACTATACTATGACTTTTTTTCCTAATTTTCGACATACTATACTATGAATTTTTTTGAAATACTATACTATGACTGTTTTTCCAAATTTTCGACATATGATTCTTTTTCAAAAAAATGTATGTACTATACTATGGCTTTTTGGTGATAATTTTGGACATATTATACTATGACTTTTTTCGGACATACTATACTATGACTTTTTGTGATATTTTTGGACATATACTATGACTTTTTTTTCCTAATTTTCGACATATTATACTTTGACTTTTTTTCGGACATACTATAATATGGCATTTTTGTGATATTTTTGGACATATTATACCATGACTTTTTTCGGACATATTATACTATGACTTTTTTTTCCTAATTGTCGACATACTATACTGTGACTGCTTTTCCAAATTGTCGACATATGATTCTTTTTCGAAATTTACGACATACTATACTATGACTTTGTTTCCTAATTTTCGAACATACTATACTATGACTTTTTTGACATACTATACTATGACTGTTTTTCTAAATTTTCGACGTATGATTCTTTTTCAAAAAATTTTATGTACTATACTATGGCTTTTTGGTGATATTTTTGGACATATTATACTATGACTTTTTTCGGACATACTATACTATGGCTTTTTGGTGATATTTTTGGACATATTATACTATGACTTTATGTGATATTTTTCGACATACTATACTATGACTGTTTTTCCAAATTTTCGACATATGATTCTTTTTCAAAAAATTGTACGTACTATATTATGACTTTTTGGTGATATTTTTGGACATATTATACTATGACTTTTTTCCGGCGTACTATTCTATGTATTTTTGTGATATTTTCGGACATACTATAAATTTTTGTGATATTTTTGGACATACTATACTATGACTTTTTGTGATATTTTCGGACATACTATACTATGACTTTTTTTTGACATACTATACTATGACTGTTCTTCCAAATTTTCGACATATGATTCTTTTTCAAAAAATTTTATGTACTATACTATGGCTTTTTGGTGATAATTTTGGACATATTATACTATGACTTTTTTTTCCTAATTTTCGACATATTATACTATGACTTTTTTCGGACATACTATACCATGACTTTTTGTGATATTTTCAGACATACTATACTATGACTTTTTTTCCCTAATTGTCGACATACTATACTATGACTGTTTTTCCAAATTTTCGACATATGATTCTTTTTTATAATTTACGACATACTATACTATGACTTTTTTTGACATACTATACTGTGACTGTTTTTCCAAATTTTCGACATATGATTCTTTTAAAAAAAATGTATGTACTATACTATGACTTTATGGTGATATTTTTGGACATATTATACTATGACTTTTTTCGGACATACTATACTATGACTTTTTGTGATATTTTTGGACATATTATACCATGACTTTTTTCGGACATATTATAATATGGCATTTTTGTGATATTTTTGGACATATTATACCATGACTTTTTTCGGACATACTATAATATGGCATTTTTGTGATATTTTTGGACATATTATACCATGACTTTTTTCGGACATATTATACTATGACTTTTTTTTCCTAATTGTTGACATACTATACTGTGACTGTTTTTCTAAATTTTCGACGTATGATTCTTTTTCAAAAAATTTTATGTACTATACTATGGCTTTTTGGTGATATTTTTGGACATATTATACTATGACTTTTTTCGGACATACTATACTATGGCTTTTTGGTGATATTTTTGGACATACTATACTATGACTTTATGTGATATTTTTCGACATACTATACTATGACTGTTTTTCAAAATTTTCGACATATGATTCTTTTTCAAAAAATTGTACGTACTATATTATGACTTTTTGGTGATATTTTTGGACATATTATACTATGACTTTTTTCGGACGTACTATTCTATGAATTTTTGTGATATTTTCGGACATACTATACATTTTTGTGATATTTTTGGACATACTATACTACGACTTTTTGTGATATTTTTGAACATATTATACTATGACTTTTTGTGATATTTTCGGACATACTATACTATGACTTTTTTTCCTAATTTTTTGACATACTATACTATGAATTTTTTTCCAAATTTTCGATATATGATTCTTTTTCAAAAAATTTTACGTACTATACTATGACTTTTTGGTGATATTTTTGGACATATTATACTATGACTTTTTTCGGACATACTATACTATGACTTTTTGTGATATTTTTGAAAATATTATACTATGACTTTTTTCGGACATACTATACTATGACTTATTGTGATATTTTCGGACATACTATACTATGACTTTTTTTCCTAATTGTTGACACATGATTCTTTTTCAAAAAAATGTATGTACTATACTATGGCTTTTTGGTGATATTTTTGGACATATTATACTATGACTTTTTTCCTAGTTTTCAACATACTATACTATGACGTTTTGTGACTTTTTTTCAACATATTACACTATGACTTTTTTCGGACATACTATTCTATGACTTTTTGAGATATTTTCGGACATACTATGACTTTTTGGTGATATTTTTGGACATACTATACTATGACTTTTTGTGATATTTTTGAACATATTATACTATTACTTTTTTCGGACATATTATACTATGACTTTTTGTGATATTTTCGGACATACTAAACTATGACTTTTTTTCCCTAATTGTCGACATACTATACTATGACTTTTTTTCCAAATTTTCGACACATGATTCTTTTTTAAAATTTACGACATACTATACTATGACTTTTTTTCCTAATTTTTTGACATACTATACTATGACTTTTTTTGACATACTATACTGTGACTGTTCTTCCAAATTTTCAACATATGATTCTTTTTCAAAAAAATGTATGTACTATACTATGACTTTATGGTGATAATTTTGGACATATTATACTATGACTTTTTTCGGACATACTATACTATGACTTTTTGTGATATTTTTGGACATATTATACTATGACTTTTTTCGGACATACTATACTATGACTTTTTGTGATATTTTTGGACATATTATACTATGACTTTTTTCGGACATACTATACTATGACTTTTTTTTCCTAATTGTCGACATATGATTCTTTTTCAAAATTTACGACATACTATACTATGACTTTTTTTCCTAATTTTCGGACATACTATACTATGACTGTTTTTCTAAATTTTCGACATTTGATTCTTTTTCAAAAAATTTTATGTACTATACTATGGCTTTTTGGTGATAGTTTTGGACATATTATACTATGACTTTTTTCGGACATACTATACTATGACTTTTTGTGATATTTTTCGACATACTATACTATGACTTTTTGTGATATTTTTCGACATACTATACTATGGCTTTTTGGTGATAATTTTGGACATATACTATGACTTTTTTTTCAAAATTTATGACATATGGTTCTTTTTCAAAAAATTTTACGTACTATACTATGGCTTTTTGGTGATATTTTTGAAAATATTATACTATGACTTTTTTCAGACATACTATACTATGACTTTTTTTCCTAATTGTCGACATATGATTCTTTTTCAAAATTTACAACATACTATACTACGACTTTTTTTCCTAATTTTTTGACATACTATACTATGACTTTTTTTTCCTAATTTTTGACATACTATACTATGACTGTTTTTCAAAATGTTTGACTTATGATTCTTTTTCAAAAAAATGTATGTACTATACTATGGCTTTTTGGTGATATTTTTGGACATACTATACTATGACTTTTTTTCCTAGTTTTCAACATACTATACTATGACTTTTTGGTGATATTTTTGGACAAACTATACTATGACTTTTTTTCCTAGTTTTCAACATACTATACTATGACTTTTTGGTGATATTTTTGGACATACTATACTATGACTTTTTTTCCTAGTTTTCAACATACTATACTATGACTTTTTTCAGACATACTATAACTTTTTGTGATGTTTTTGGACATACTATACTATGACTTTTTGTGATATTTTTGAACATATTATACTATCACTTTTTTCGGACATATTATACTATGACTTTATGTGATATTTTCGGACATACTATACTATAACTGTTTTTCCAAATTTTCGATATATGATTCTTTTTAAAAAAAATGTATGTACTATACTATGGCTTTTTGGTGATAATTTTGGACATATACTATGACTTTTTTTTCAAAATTTATGACATATGATTCTTTTTCAAAAAATTTTACGTACTATACTATGGCTTTTTGGTGATATTTTTGGACATACTATACTATGACTTTTTGTGATATTTTTGAAAATATTATACTATGACTTTTTTCGGACATACTATACTATGACTTTTTTTCCTAATTGTCGACATATGATTCTTTTTCAAAATTTACGACATACTATACTATGACTGTTTTTCAAAATGTTTGACTTATGATTCTTTTTCAAAAAAATGTACGTACTATACTATGGCTTTTTGGTGATATTTTCGGACATACTATACTATGACTTTTTTTCCTAATTGTCGACATACAATACTATGACTGTTTTTCCAAATTTTCGACATATGATTCTTTTTCAAAAAAATGTATGTGCTATACTACGGCTTTTTGGTGATATTTTTGGACATATTACACTATGACTTTTTTCGGACATACTATACTATGACTTTTTTTTCCTAATTTTCGAAATATTATACAATGACTTTTTTCGGACATACTATATACTATGACTTTTTTTTCCTAATTGTCGACATACTATAATATGACTGTTTTTCCAAATTTCCGACATATGATTCTTTTTCAAAAAATTTTACGTACTATACTATGACTTTTTGGTGATATTTTTGGACATACTATACTATGACTTGTGATATTTTCGGACATACTATACTATGACTTTTTGAGATATTTTCGGACATACTATAACTTTTTGTGATATTTTTGGACATACTATACTATGACTTTTTGTGATATTTTCGGACATGCTATAACTTTTTGTGATATTTTTGGACATACTATACTATGACTTTTTGTGATATTTTTGAACATATTATACTATGACTTTTTTCGGACATATTATACTATGACTTTTTGTGATATTTTCTGACATACTATACTATGACTTTTTTTCCTAATTTTTTGACATACTATACTATGACTTTTTTTTCCAAATTTTCGATATATGATTCTTTTTCAAAAAATTTTATGTACTATACTATAACTTTTTGGTGATATTTTTGGACATATTATACTATGACTTTTTTCGGACATACTATACTATGACTTTTTGTGATATTTTTGAAAATATTATACTATGACTTTTTTCGGACATACTATACTATGACTTATTGTGATATTTTTGGACATACTATACTATGACTTTTTTTCCTAATTGTCGACATATGATTCTTTTTCAAAATTTACGACATACTATACTATGACTTTTTTTCCTAATTTTTTGACACATGATTCTTTTTCAAAAAAATGTATGTACTATACTATGGCTTTTTGGTGATATTTTCGGACATGTTATACTATGACTTTTTTTCCTAGTTTTCAACATACTATACTATGACGTGTTGTGACTTTTTTTCAACATATTACACTATGACTTTTTTCGGACATACTATTCTATGACTTTTTGAGATATTTTCGGACATACTATGACTTTTTGTGATATTTTTGAACATATTATACTATGACTTTTTTCGGACATACTATACTATGACTTTTTGTGATATTTTTGAACATATTATACTATGACTTTTTTCGGACATATTATACTATGACTTTTTGTGATATTTTCGGACATACTAAACTATGACTTTTTTTCCCTAATTGTCGACATACTATACTATGACTTTTTTTCCAAATTTTCGACACATGATTCTTTTTTAAAATTTACAACATACTATACTATGACTTTTTTTCCTAATTTTTTGACATACTATACTATGACTTTTTTTTGACATACTATACTATGACTTTTTTTTTGACATACTATACTATGACTTTTTTTGACATACTATACTATGACTTTTTTTCCTAAATTTTTGACATACTATACTATGACTGTTTTTGACATACTATACTGTGACTGTTTTTCCAAATTTTCGACATATGATTCTTTTTCAAAAAAATGTATGTACTATACTATGACTTTATGGTGATAATTTTGGACATATTATACTATGACTTTTTTCGGACATACTATACTATGACTTTTTGTGATATTTTTGGACATATTATACTATGACTTTTTTCGGACATATTATACTATGCCTTTTTGTGACATTTTCGGACATACTATACTATGACTTTTTTGACATACTAAACTATGACTGTTTTTCTAAATTTTCGACATATGATTCTTTTTCAAAATTTTTCATGTACTATACTATGGCTTTTTGGTGATATAATTGGACATATTATACTATGACTTTTTCGGACATACTATACTATGACTTTTTGGTGATATTTTTGGACATACTATACTATGACTTTTAGTGATATTTTTGAACATATTATACTATGACTTTTTTCGGACATATTATACTATGACTTTTTGTGATATTTTCGGACATACTATACTATGACTTTTTTGACATACTATACTATGACTGTTTTTCAAAATTTTCGACATATGATTATTTTTTTAAATTTACGACATACTATACTATGACTTTTTTGGACATACTATACTATGGCTTTTTGGTGATATTTTTGGACATATTATACTATGACTTTTTTCGGACATACTATACTATGACTTTTTGTGATATTTTTGGACATATTATACTATGACTTTTTTCGGACATACTATACTATGACTTTTTTTTCCTAATTTTCGACATATTATACTCTGACTTTTTTCGGACATACTATACTATGGCATTGTTGTGATATTTTTGGACATATTATACCATGACTTTTTTCGGACATACTATACTATGACTGTTTTTTCCTAATTGTCGACATATGATTCTTTTTCAAAATTTACGACATACTATACGATGACTTTTTTTCCTAATTTTCGTACATACTATACTATGACTGTTTTTCTAAATTTTCGACATTTGATTCTTTTTCAAAAAATTTTATGTACTATACTATGGATTTTTGGTGATAATTTTGGACATATTATACTATGACTTTTTTCGGACATACTATACTATGACTTTTTGTGATATTTTTCGACATACTATACTATGACTTTTTTTTCCTAATTTTCGACATACTAGACGATGACTGTTTTTCCAAATTTTCGACATATGATTCTTTTTCAAAAAATGTTACGTACTACACTATGACTTTTTGGTGATATTTTTGGACATATTATACTATGACTTTTTTCAGACATACTATACTATGACTTTTTGTGATATTTTCGGACATACTATACTATGACTTTTTGTGATATTTTTGAACATATTATACTATGACTTTTTTCGGACATATTATACTATGACTTTATGTGATATTTTCGGACATACTATACTATGACTTTTTTTCCTAATATTTTGACATACTATACTATGACTTTTTTTTCCTAATTTTTGACATACTATACTATGACTGTTTTTCAAAATGTTTGACTTATGATTCTTTTTCAAAAAATTTTACGTACTATACTATGGCTTTTTGGTGATATTTTTGAAAATATTATACTATTACTTTTTTTTGACATACTATACTATGACTTTTTTTTCCTAATTTTCGACATACAATACTATGACTTTTTTTCGGACATACTATACTATGACTGTTTTTCAAAATTTTCGACATATGATTCTTTTTCAAAAAATAATATGTACTATACTATGGCTTTTTGGTGATATTTTTGGACATATTATACTATGACTTTTTTCGGACATACTATAATATGGCTTTTTTGTGACAATTTTCGACATATTATACCATGACTTTTTTCGGACATACTATACTATGACTTTTTTTCCTAATTTTTGACATACTAGACTATGACTGTTTTTCCAAATTTTCGACATATGATTCTTTTTCAAAAAATTTTACATACTATACTATAACTTTTTGGTGATATTTTTGGACATACTATACTATGACTTTTTGTGATATTTTTGAAAATGTTATACTATGACTTTTTTCGGACATACTATACTATGACTTTTTTCGGACATATTATACTATGACTTTTTTTCCTAATTGTCGACATATGATTCTTTTTCAAAATTTACGACATACTATACTACGACTTTTTTTCCTAATTTTTTGACATACTATACTATGACTTTTTTTCCTAATTTTTGACATACTATACTATGACTGTTTTTCAAAATGTTTGACTTATGATTCTTTTTCAAAAAAATGTATGTACTATACTATGACTTTTTGGTGATATTTTTGGACATATTATACTATGACTTTTTTCGGACATACTATACTATGACTTTTTGTGATATTTTTGGACATATTATACTATGACTTTTTTCGGACATACTATACTATGACTTTTTTTTCCTAATTTTCGACATATTATACTCTGACTTTTTTCGGACATACTATACTATGGCATTGTTGTGATATTTTTGGACATATTATACCATGACTTTTTTCGGACATACTATACTATGACTGTTTTTTCCTAATTGTCGACATATGATTCTTTTTCAAAATTTACGACATACTATACGATGACTTTTTTTCCTAATTTTCATACATACTATACTATGACTGTTTTTCTAAATTTTCGACATTTGATTCTTTTTCAAAAAATTTTATGTACTATACTATGGATTTTTGGTGATAATTTTGGACATATTATACTATGACTTTTTTCGGACATACTATACTATGACTTTTTGTGATATTTTTCGACATACTATACTATGACTTTTTTTTCCTAATTTTCGACATACTAGACGATGACTGTTTTTCCAAATTTTCGACATATGATTCTTTTTCAAAAAATGTTACGTACTACACTATGACTTTTTGGTGATATTTTTGGACATATTATACTATGACTTTTTTCAGACATACTATACTATGACTTTTTGTGATATTTTCGGACATACTATACTATGACTTTTTGTGATATTTTTGAACATATTATACTATGACTTTTTTCGGACATATTATACTATGACTTTATGTGATATTTTCGGACATACTATACTATGACTTTTTTTCCTAATATTTTGACATACTATACTATGACTTTTTTTTCCTAATTTTTGACATACTATACTATGACTGTTTTTCAAAATGTTTGACTTATGATTCTTTTTCAAAAAATTTTACGTACTATACTATGGCTTTTTGGTGATATTTTTGAAAATATTATACTATTACTTTTTTTTGACATACTATACTATGACTTTTTTTTCCTAATTTTCGACATACAATACTATGACTTTTTTTCGGACATACTATACTATGACTGTTTTTCAAAATTTTCGACATATGATTCTTTTTCAAAAAATAATATGTACTATACTATGGCTTTTTGGTGATATTTTTGGACATATTATACTATGACTTTTTTCGGACATACTATAATATGGCTTTTTTGTGACAATTTTCGACATATTATACCATGACTTTTTTCGGACATACTATACTATGACTTTTTTTCCTAATTTTTGACATACTAGACTATGACTGTTTTTCCAAATTTTCGACATATGATTCTTTTTCAAAAAATTTTACATACTATACTATAACTTTTTGGTGATATTTTTGGACATACTATACTATGACTTTTTGTGATATTTTTGAAAATGTTATACTATGACTTTTTTCGGACATACTATACTATGACTTTTTTCGGACATATTATACTATGACTTTTTTTCCTAATTGTCGACATATGATTCTTTTTCAAAATTTACGACATACTATACTACGACTTTTTTTCCTAATTTTTTGACATACTATACTATGACTTTTTTTCCTAATTTTTGACATACTATACTATGACTGTTTTTCAAAATGTTTGACTTATGATTCTTTTTCAAAAAAATGTATGTACTATACTATGACTTTTTGGTGATATTTTTGGACATACTATACTATGACTTTTTTCGGACATACTATAACTTTTTGTGATATTTTTGGACATACTATACTATGACTTTTTGTGATATTTTTGAACATATTATACTATTACTTTTTTCGGACATACTATACTATGACTGTTTTTCAAAATGTTTGACTTATGATTCTTTTTCAAAAAAATGTATGTACTATACTATAACTTTTTGGTGATATTTTCGGACATATTATACTATGACTTTTTTTTGACATACTATACTATGACTTTTTTTTCCTAATTTTCGACATACAATACTATGACTTTTTTTCGGACATACTATACTATGACTGTTTTTCAAAATTTTCGACATATGATTCTTTTTAAAAAAATAATATGTACTATACTATGGCTTTTTGGTGATATTTTCGGACATACTATACTATGACTGTTTTTCTAAATTTTCGACATTTGATTCTTTTTCAAAAAATTTTATGTACTATACTATGGATTTTTGGTGATAATTTTGGACATATTATACTATGACTTTTTTCGGACATACTATACTATGACTTTTTGTGATATTTTTCGACATACTATACTATGACTTTTTTTTCCTAATTTTCGACATACTAGACGATGACTGTTTTTCCAAATTTTCGACATATGATTCTTTTTCAAAAAATGTTACGTACTATACTATGACTTTTTGGTGATATTTTTGGACATATTATACTATGACTTTTTTCGGACATATTATACTATGACTTTGTGATATTTTCGGACATACTATACTATGACTTTTTTTCCTAATTTTTTGACATACTATACTATGACTTTTTTTTCTAATTTTTTGACATACTATACTATGACTTTTTTTTCCTAATTTTTGACATACTATACTATGACTGTTTTTCAAAATGTTTGACTTATGATTCTTTTTCAAAAAAATGTATGTACTATACTATGGCTTTTTGGTGATAATTTTGGACATATCATACTATGACTTTTTTTTCAAAATTTATGACATATGATTCTTTTTCAAAAAATTTTACGTACTATACTATGGCTTTTTGGTGATATTTTTGAAAATATTATACTATGACTTTTTTCGGACATACTATACTATGACTTTTTTTCCTAATTGTCGACATATGATTCTTTTTCAAAATTTACAACATACTATACTACGACTTTTTTTCCTAATTTTTTGACATACTATACTATGACTTTTTTTTCCTAATTTTTGACATACTATACTATGACTGTTTTTCAAAATGTTTGACTTATGATTCTTTTTCAAAAAAATGTATGTATGTATGGCTTTTTGGTGATATTTTTGGACATACTATACTATGACTTTTTGTGATATTTTTGAACATATTATACGATTACTTTTTTCGGACATACTATACTATGACTTTTTGTGATATTTTCGGACATACTAAACTATGACTTTTTTTCCCTAATTGTCGACATACTATACTATGACTTTTTTTTCCAAATTTTCGACATATGATTCTTTTTCAAACATTTTTACGTACTATACTATAACTTTTTGGTGATATTTTCGGACATATTATACTATGACTTTTTTTTGACATACTATACTATGACTTTTTTTGACATACTATACTATGACTTTTTTTCCTAATTTTTTGACATACTATACTATGACTGTTTTTGACATACTATACTGTGACTGTTTTTCCAAATTTTCGACATATGATTCTTTTTCAAAAAAATGTATGTACTATACTATGACTTTATGGTGATATTTTTGGACATATTATACTATGACTTTTTTCGGACATACTATACTATGACTTTTTGTGATATTTTTGGACATATTATACTATGACTTTTTTCGGACATACTATACTATGACTTTTTTTTCCTAATTTTCGACATATTATACTCTGACTTTTTTCGGACATACTATACTATGGCATTGTTGTGATATTTTTGGACATATGATACCATGACTTTTTTCGGACATACTATACTATGACTGTTTTTTCCTAATTGTCGACATATGATTCTTTTTCAAAATTTACGACATACTATACTATGACTTTTTTTCCTAATTTTCGTACATACTATACTATGACTGTTTTTCTAAATTTTCGACATTTGATTCTTTTTCAAAAAATTTTATGTACTATACTATGGATTTTTGGTGATAATTTTGGACATATTATACTATGACTTTTTTCGGACATACTATACTATGACTTTTTGTGATATTTTTCGACATACTATACTATGACTTTTTTTTCCTAATTTTCGACATACTAGACGATGACTGTTTTTCCAAATTTTCGACATATGATTCTTTTTCAAAAAATGTTACGTACTATACTATGACTTTTTGGTGATATTTTTGGACATATTATACTATGACTTTTTTCAGACATACTATACTATGACTTTTTGTGATATTTTCGGACATACTATACTATGACTTTTTGTGATATTTTTGAACATATTATACTATGACTTTTTTCGGACATATTATACTATGACTTTATGTGATATTTTCGGACATACTATACTATGACTTTTTTTCCTAATTTTTTGACATACTATACTATGACTTTTTTTTCCTAATTTTTGACATACTATACTATGACTGTTTTTCAAAATGTTTGACTTATGATTCTTTTTCAAAAAAATGTATGTACTATACTATGACTTTTTTTCCTAGTTTTCAACATACTATACTATGACTTTTTGGTGATATTTTTGGACATACTATACTATGACTTTTTTCGGACATACTATAACTTTTTGTGATATTTTTGGACATACTATACTATGACTTTTTGTGATATTTTTGAACATATTATACTATTACTTTTTTCGGACATACTAAACGATGACTTTTTTTCCCTAATTGTCGACATACTATACTATGACTTTTTTTTCCAAATTTTCGACATATGATTCTTTTTCAAACATTTTTACGTACTATACTATAACTTTTTGGTGATATTTTCGGACATATTATACTATGACTTTTTTTTGACATAAAATACTATGACTTTTTTTTCCTAATTTTCGACATACAATACTATGACTTTTTTTCGGACATACTATACTATGACTGTTTTTCAAAATTTTCGACATATGATTCTTTTTAAAAAAAAAAATATGTACTATACTATGGCTTTTTGGTGATATTTTTGGACATATTATACTATGACTTTTTTCGGACATACTATAATATGGCTTTTTTGTGACAATTTTCGACATATTATACCATGACTTTTTTCGGACATACTATACTATGACTTTTTTTCCTAATTTTTGACATACTAGACTACGACTGTTTTTCCAAATTTTCGACATATGATTCTTTTTCAAAAAATGTTACGTACTATACTATGACTTTTTGGTGATATTTTTGGACATATTATACTATGACTTTTTTCAGACATACTATACAATGACTTTTTGTGATATTTTCGGACATACTATACTATGACTTTTTGTGATATTTTTGAACATATTATACTATGACTTTTTTCGGACATATTATACTATGACTTTATGTGATATTTTCGGACATACTATACTATGACTTTTTTTCCTAATTTTTTGACATACTATACTATGACTTTTTTTTCCTAATTTTTGACATACTATACTATGACTGTTTTTCAAAATGTTTGACTTATGATTCTTTTTCAAAAAAATGTATGTACTATACTATGGCTTTTTGGTGATAATTTTGGACATATCATACTATGACTTTTTTTTTCAAAATTTATGACATATGATTCTTTTTCAAAAAATTTTACGTACTATACTATGGCTTTTTGGTGATATTTTTGAAAATATTATACTATGACTTTTTTCGGACATACTATACTATGACTTTTTTTCCTAATTGTCGACATATGATTCTTTTTCAAAATTTACAACATACTATACTACGACTTTTTTTCCTAATTTTTTGACATACTATACTATGACTTTTTTTTCCTAATTTTTGACATACTATACTATGACTGTTTTTCAAAATGTTTGACTTATGATTCTTTTTCAAAAAAATGTATGTACTATACTATGGCTTTTTGGTGATATTTTTGGACATACTATACTATGACTTTTTTTCCTAGTTTTCAACATACTATACTATGACTTTTTTTCCTAGTTTTCAACATACTATACTATGACTTTTTTCGGACATACTATAACTTTTTGTGATATTTTTGGACATACTATACTATGACTTTTTTTCCTAGTTTTCAACATACTATACTATGACTTTTTGTGATATTTTTGAACATATTATACTATTACTTTTTTCGGACATACTAAACGATGACTTTTTTTCCCTAATTGTCGACATACTATACTATGACTTTTTTTTCCAAATTTTCGACATATGATTCTTTTTCAAACATTTTTACGTACTATACTATAACTTTTTGGTGATATTTTCGGACATATTATACTATGACTTTTTTTTGACATAAAATACTATGACTTTTTTTTCCTAATTTTCGACATACTATACTATGACTGTTTTTCAAAATTTTCGACATATGATTCTTTTTCAAAAAAAAAATATGTACTATACTATGGCTTTTTGGTGATATTTTTGGACATATTATACTATGACTTTTTTCGGACATACTATAATATGGCTTTTTTGTGACAATTTTCGACATATTATACCATGACTTTTTTCGGACATACTATACTATGACTTTTTTTCCTAATTTTTGACATACTAGACTACGACTGTTTTTCCAAATTTTCGACATATGATTCTTTTTCAAAAAATTTTACATACTATACTATGACTTTTTGGTGATATTTTTGGACATACTATACTATGACTTTTTGTGATATTTTTGAAAATATTATACTATGACTTTTTTCGGACATACTATACTATGACTTTTTTCGGACATACTATACTATGACTTTTTTCGGACATATTATACTATGACTTTTTTTCCTAATTGTCGACATATGATTCTTTTTCAAAATTTACGACATACTATACTACGACTTTTTTTCCTAATTTTTTGACATACTATACTATGACTTTTTTTTCCTAATTTTTGACATACTATACTATGACTGTTTTTCAAAATGTTTGACTTATGATTCTTTTTCAAAAAAATGTATGTACTATACTATGGCTTTTTGGTGATATTTTTGGACATACTATACTATGACTTTTTTTCCTAGTTTTCAACATACTATACTATGACTTTTTGGTGATATTTTTGGACATACTATACTATGACTTTTTTCGGACATACTATAACTTTTTGTGATATTTTTGGACAGACTATACTATGACTTTTTGTGATATTTTTGAACATATTATACTATTACTTTTTTCGGACATACTAAACGATGACTTTTTTTCCCTAATTGTCGACATACTATACTATGACTTTTTTTTCCAAATTTTCGACATATGATTCTTTTTCAAACATTTTTACGTACTATACTATAACTTTTTGGTGATATTTTCGGACATATTATACTATGACTTTTTTTTGACATACTATACTATGACTTTTTTTTCCTAATTTTCGACATACTATACTATGACTTTTTTTCGGACATACTATACTATGACTGTTTTTCAAAATTTTCGACATATGATTCTTTTTCAAAAAATAATATGTACTATACTATGGCTTTTTGGTGATATTTTTGGACATATTATACTATGACTTTTTTCGGACATACTATAATATGGCTTTTTTTGTGACAATTTTCGACATATTATACCATGACTTTTTTCGGACATACTATACTATGACTTTTTTTCCTAATTTTCGACATACTAGACTATGACTGTTTTTCCAAATTTTCGACATATGATTCTTTTTCAAAAAATTTTACATACTATACTATGACTTTTTGTGATATTTTTGGACATACTATACTATGACTTTCTGTGATATTTTTGACATATTATACTATGACTTTTTTTTTACATACCATACTATGACGGTTTTTCCAAATTTTCGACATGATTCTTTTTCAAAAAATTTTATGTACTATACTATGGCTTTTTGGTGATAATTTTGGACATACTATACTATGACTTTTTTTTCCTAATTTTCGACATACTATACTATGACTTTTTTTTCAAAATTTACGACATACAATACTATGACTTTTTTTCGGACATACTATACTATGACTGTTTTTGACATACTATACTGTGACTGTTTTTCAAAATTTTCGACATATGATTCTTTTTCAAAAAATGTATGTATTATACTATGGCTTTTTGGTGATATTTTTGGACATATTATACTGTGACTTTTTGTGATATTTTTCGACATACTATACTATGACTTTTTTTTCCTAATTTTCGACATACTATACTATGACTGTTTTTCAAAATTTTTGACTATCGATTCTTTTTCAAAATGTACGACATACTATACTATGACTTTTTTGTGATTTTACTTATACATTACTTCTTGGATTCAATCTCTGCTCCCTTCTTGCTGTGAGGGACCAGTGCTAACCATCGGACCACCATGCTGCTTTACTATACTCAGGCTTTTTTTGTAACTTTTTTTGACATACTATACTATGACTTTTTTTTCCTAATTTTCGACATATAACTTTTTTTTCGAAATAATATACTATGACTGTTCCTCCAAATTTTTGAGATACTATACTATGATTTTTTTTCAAAATGTTCGACATACTATACTAGGACTTTTATGTAACTTTTTACTATGGCTTTTTTTTATTTCTTTCCTAGTTATTGCTATATTTAGGCAGTAAAAGTTTGATGCTGTAATAAAGTTTGACTGTGAAATGTTCATACCACTGTACATGCATGAAATCAAATACAGTTTTTTCAATCACTTGTTTAATAAAGTGTAACCACAAAGTCTTCGTGAAAGACACCACAGGGGCCTAAATAAAATAAATGACCAAAATAGAGCACTTTATTCATAGTCAGTGAAACAGACTACATATAATGCACAAAGTAGGCTGTGGCTCAGGTGGTAGAGCTGTTGTCTACAATGCAGAAGGTTGGTGATTTGATCCCCATCTTTGCACGTCAAACCCAGTATTGCTGTACTATCCAGATTAGTCCTACATCAGAGTAAATGGTTTCTTGTATGCAGAAGTTGTGTTGGCTGGTAATGCAGCTTCCCGATGCTTTTTCCTGTGGAGACTGTCCTGGTGCTGCTGGCCACTTTGTTGTCTTCAGACCATCGTTGGGCTGGAGCATGCCACCCGTCCAACATTCACTTCCTTCCCTGGTGGTTTCTCATAGTTTCTGGTGTGTCGAGGAACACCTCATCAAACAGGAGCTTCAGGTCGCCCAGATTATCTGTAAAATATGGAATAAATCTAGTGACTATCCCAATAGGTTCATGCTGTAAAAACGTCAGAGTAATATGCTGAAAAAGCGATTATAAAAGTAATCGTATAATATGTTAAAAAGTTATTAGGTACTTCAGGATTTCTGCATATACCCTGTTCTATTTTATTTGTTTTAAAATCCGGAAACATACATTATGAATAAAGTTGTCTTACTACGAGATATTTAAGGACCCTTTCCGATGGCTTATTTAAAAAAAATATTTTCCTGATTGGCTGTAATATCAAAATTGAACAGCTAGATGGATTAAAATCTAAATGTTCCTGCTTAAAGACCCTAAGAATCAGAGGAATTACAGCGAAAAGCTATTTCACATGTTGCAATTTCCTGTGAATGAATGCATCTCTCGGTCTCTTTGAATCACCTGTTCCCATCTCTTCTGCCCCCAGGATCCTGGAGCTTCAGGAGAAAGGTGACCTGGACATCATGAAGCAAAAGTGGTGGCCTCGCACCGGCCGCTGTGACCTCAACAGCCACGCCAGCACCCACACCGATGGCCGCTCCCTCAAGCTGCAAAGCTTCGCTGGCGTCTTCTGCATCCTGGCCGCCGGCCTGCTGCTGGCCTGCCTGGTGGCCGGGCTGGAAGCTTGGTGGAACAGCAACCGCTGCCGCCAGGAGCAGCCCAAAGAGGTGACCGAGCACAGGGCCCGGCGGACGGGCCAGCAGGGGGAAGACACTGCCACACTCTACTTTAAGGATCCAGCAGCAGACGCGAGCCCCGACTTAGTGGAGCTCCAGTACACCCAGCTGTAGAGGAGAGAGGTTTAGGAGAGTAGAGTTAGCGTTGGAGAGCTGGGGGACAGAGTAGGTAGATGTGCTCTGTGCCACGTCAGCCCAGGCCACTGATTGAAATCAAATTTGGTCTCTTATTATTACCCCTCCTCCATTTTTTCTTTTATCCGTCCATCGCTCCCCCACCCACCTCGTCCTAAACTTACAGACACCAGAGCTCATCTGTTTTTTGTATGGCATATTCTCTAAACCACTTAAAGCACACAGCACACTCCACTTCACCATTACCTTTACTAATACCCTCATAAAACCACAGCTTCTCGATCCACTCGGGAATCCTTTTGTCTTTGGCTTGATGAATACACTCGAGGCCTTAGGGCGAATGGTGTCGTCCAGAAAGTCATGATCCGGCTATTAGCATTTCCTGCATGTTTCCCAGCAAACAACTGGGTACGACCCCACAGACTTTAATGATTAATTCCCACAGTGCAGGCTTTGTAACCATTCAAGTCCTCAGTATTGAATAATTGTTATAAACTAATTTTCTACAGTGAGGCTTTTGGTAGTTTCCTGCACCCAAGGGTTCTGAAAAGAGATTATAATTATTAAACAGGAGAGAGATTGCTCGGGCGGAGAACAGTGGTGTTGAACACAGACACTTTAATACTTTTGGACATTTTTCATTTAGTGTGAAACCCTTATGAGACGTCAAGAGACAAAAGAGTAATTTATCTTATCCAACAGAACCTTAATGCACAGCTCACCGTGGGTTTTAATATTAAGAATGACATTATCACAGTTAGTTCAAATCATTTGCTGTTGTTGCTAATAGATACTCGAGCCTTACTAAGTGCCTACTGAATAAAAACCGTACTGCAGTCAATTAACACATTGCTCTCTTTATTAATGAAACACAGCCACTATAAGAGCTATGCTAATAGTTACACCTTCACAGGGTATAGAGAGGAAAAGCAGTTAATTAAACATTAATGCACGCTAATGAATATGAATGAACATGGACTGCAATGATTCGCTGGAAGCATCTGATAATTGATATGTATTTAGTGCCGATAAATATCAATTAAGGTAATAAAATAATGAACTTTTGTCATCACAAAAGGTCCATATTATGTTGATTTAACACAGAGTTGTCCTAAACAACAGAGATACACATAATTTAAACAATTAAGTAGCATAACAGAGTGCTCTTCCCCCTCACAAAACGACCTAAACTGAGTTATATTGTGTCCCAGTTCCATACTATGTACTACTTTTAACATGCTTCAGTGTGAATTTACACAAGAGACAAAAAGGTATATTTTTAAGTGTGGAAAATGTTGTGTAGTAGTGGAATGACTTTGGCAACAGTTCAGGAAACATATAATGAAAACAAATCCTAGAGAAGTCCAGTATTCTCTCTCTTTTAGCAGTTTCTTGTCTCGACCAACGCCTGAGGGAAATATCGGTCTCTCTAGCTTCTAAATGCTCCACTATCCACTTTTCTGGAAAAGAGATTGTTTGGGGGCGAAGGATCTGGAGAACCAAATGTTGAGCTGAAAGAGGCAAAAACTAAATCTGTGTAGAAATACAGAGTTGTTGTTCTGAGTGGGCTGTCAGCTACGAGCCAGAAAAAAGCCCAAAAAGAAGATAACGTAGCTTAATCTTCACCCTCATAGGGATGGGGCTTAATATAATTTGATTGTATCTGAATCCAGTAACTGATCTTCTGAGTCTAGTTAGCTTTCAACATTTTCAAGTATTTATTAAATAGTAAAACTCAAAGATTTGTAGCTTGTCAGCTGAGAATCACCTACACTGAGAGGGTAGTTGAACCATAACGTGGAAACACGGCATCATTGACAAGGAACAAGCTACATATGTTGAATTAAATCCAAACAAAAAGTGTTTAATTACCCTCAGGACGGGAAACACTGAGCTAGAGACTCAACACAGAAAAAAAATACTTTCTTTTGCCTCACAAATGATCTTTTGCTGACTACAGACACTGCCTAAAAGTAAAATGTTGTCCTGGCATCACGTTGGTAACGGGATTAATATTAATTAGCCAAAATAATCTGCAGCCTTCTCACATTCCCTACGTCTGTCCGGTCTAGAGACCGGACAGACACCGACTACAGGGAGCATATTATCCAGTACATTGGTTACTGGATTAAAGGACAATTCCGGCGCAAAATGAACCGAGGGGTTATTAACTGTTGTGTACCTACTCTGTCTCTCTCTGGGACATGTTTTCATGCTAATCCAATGAGTTTGGAGCTTTAACGAGGCTACCGCGGACCGCTGGTTAGCTTGCAATGCTAGTATTTGGGGCATGGGGACACTCAAATTAAATCGCTATTTAATATCACTAAAAAGGCTCGAAATATCACCACACTTTAACGTTAGCATAATTAGGGTCCCTGAATGTGAACCGAAGTATTGACAACTTCGTACAACAAATGTACTAGCATTTCAAGCCAACCAGCGGTCCGCGGTAGCCTCGTTAAAGCTCCAAACTCATTCGATTAGCATGAACGATGAGTAGGTACACAACAGTTAATAACCCCTAGCTTCTTTTTGCGCCGGAATTGTCCTTTAATACTAATATGCCAAAATAATCAGCAGCTTGCTCACTATCCCCCACATTTAGATCCAAAATGGAACCAGCTATCGGACCCTGTTAGTACATACAGAAGTGTATACCGTACAGTAATAGTCTGGAACTGGGACAGAGGCTCAACATTTGCTTCTTCACGCACTCATTAAGCCTACACTTGAACACAAACTGACCTCAGATCTGCATTTTCTAAGTTCTACCTCCACACATTCACCTGCTGTGCCAAACACAACAACAGACACGCATTCGGAGGCAGGATTGTGCGACGGCGGAGGGAAGGGGGGGGGGGGGGGGCAAAATGTAAGAAGAGAAGATTTGACGTGGATCCATAAACTAAAGTGTGAGCAGCAGTTTAGTTTGGGTGTGTCGCCCTTTAGCAATAAGATTTGTGTCCAACCTCCCAGTCCATAACCCCTTGGCACTATCACTTTGTCACGTCTTATTGCAAATTATATGTCAATGTGGACACACATGTTATCTATCTCCTCTCCTTCTCTCCATCTATCCTTTTTATTTTTTTTATTTACACTTGACTGTCTATGATCTCGTGCAGGTTACTAAGGATTACAGACTGGCAAGGGTTTCTGGTCCATTGACATATAATGACATTACAACTGCTTCATCGGAGGGGAGGAGGGACATTTGGACAGACAGAGAGAGAGGCTGGGATGAAGCAGAAGCTATTGATACAGGTCAGAATAGACCTCCTATACAACTATCAAAAATAAAAACAAAAAATACCAAACATATCTGTGCCATCGCCAAGGTTCTTTGGTTTTGTTGAGGGTTGATTTTTTTTTTTGGTCAATTGTAAAGCTGCAAATGAGCAGGATTCTGGAAATATTCAAATATTCCAGGAAATATAAAAGAAAGGTTAACAAGCAAGGCTTTGTATTTAAGGTACTGTACGTGGGATTACATTTATTAACTCTTAGGAAGTTTGGGGAATAATGTAATCTAGTAATCTTTCCTTCATGTCAACCATAAACTAAGTGACATGCTTACATGCCAATGATAGACTTACTTTTTATATTTAGTCACTTAAATCTGTTTTTTTTTAAAGGTGGGAGCTAAATAAATGTCACAGGTGATGTAATACTTCACAAAGAAGAGTTTTCCTTAAAAACGCAAAGTTTAAATCAGACATTTTGTCGTTAAAAGTTTCTGGCAGCTCATTGAAACTCCCGCCGATAAAACCAATACAGCTAATTATCAATTTCCTATCAGAATTAGACAGGAAATTATTTCCAGAGCCAGACGTTTCAGCTCGATACAAAGGAACAAAAACTAGCCCAAATTAATTTGGTTCATGATCTGAAAACAGACAGCTTGGTCTTAATTGCAATTGATTTGAATTTAGGGTTTTGCTCTTTGCAGACGACATGATAATTAAAGTTGTGATTGATGCCTGGCCTTGGCTGCTCCACCTTTAACACTCTGCATCCCCCCGTCATTAGAAACCCTGCTGGGTCTTATTAGTGCCTTTCTGTTTCTCCTTGCTTTGTTCATCTTTAACTGTGTGAACACATTTCATAACGGCTGACCTCTGACCTCACTTTTACATGTCCGTGGCGTGTAGAACAGAGTAAATAACAGTTACACTATGATGGAAATTACAAGGAACCCTGCAAACAAGCTTAGTGCCTTTTTTATGCATGCCTACTATGAAACAATTACAACTCATTATTATTTATAGCCCTTTCTAAACTAAAATTACTCAACTTGATATGTACTTGGGTTTGTTAAAGCTGAACAAGCATCCTCAAAATATTCTTTTTTGAAAGAGAAAATTGGAGAAGAGGAATCTGTGCAAAAACTAAATGTTAAGGAACTCAGAGACATACATTGGATTAGTCGTGAGTGCTTAATATATATTCTTCAGACTAGTTGCACTCAAGTTATCAAGTTATCAGTGTACAATATTTCTCAGTGGCAGAATTATTCTGGAAGCAGAAACTAAAGTACCGTAGTACCTAAATCTTTTGGAGTGCAACTTAGCTAACTCGCAAATTAACCTTGCACAGGTGACATCTCACAAACTCAGATGTTAGTCCAGAAAGCATCTATATAGGCAACTACAAGTGGAAGGTGGCAGTTGGAGGCCGAACTAATCAACTGCACGACCCATTTAAGATTTGAAAAGCTAAGTCAGCGGCTAATAATTTTCTAGGAAGACCTGAGTTAGTGAATGACAGCCTATTGATTAACCTAATGTTAAGAACCAAAATGAGACAATATTTCTCAGTTAAGTAGACTTAACTGAGGTAAAGCTGGATTACATTTATTTTCAGTTAATATCAAAGTTTTATGGATCACCTGTTGTCATTCCTAGAGACCGTCAGTTACACTTCACGTAACCATTTTGATAAGCATTGAGCTTTAACGTGTAAACCGACCACTGAGAAAATGTCTTAAAGTGAGCATCATTATTCAATTCAATTGCATTTATAGTATCAAATCATAACAAGAGTAATCTGAAGACGCTTTACGAATAGAGTAGGTCTAGACCACGCTCTATAATTTATAAAATCCCAACAATTCCAGTAATTCCCCCAAGAGCAAGCATAGTGCGACAGTGCTGTCCACTATAACGGTAGTCAAGCAAAGCAACAGACCTTAGAGACAAAGACATCTCATAGTGAGAGATCTTAATATCTAGGGCTGCCAGTTATTTAAAAAAAAGGGAGGCTTTAAATGTTTCCAAGGATCCAAAATGAACCAGAAACTGTTATCACACTTGAGCACAGCCCACTCAACAGTTGCAGTATTTGCAAAGTCACAGGAGGGAGAGTGATTTAAAATCCCCCCCCACCTCCCCACTGGCAGCTCTCATTAAAAGAGCTGTTTGTTTTCCAAATTAATGGAGGCTTTCAGACGCCTGTTATTTTCTCCCTCTGCACTAGCATCAGCAGCCTGTCTTTAACGACCAGCTGAGGCTTAATCCCAGGCATTCATTCATTCATTTATTTATTTAGGCGAGCTGCCAGTTTGACACCACTGAAAACATATTTTAATGAGACGCCAGTCCTGAAACAATAACCTGGACTGAGATGTTTTAATTGGCTTTGAGAGGAGCTCTTTGAGACTGGAGAGGGATCACTTAAACGTGCCCAGGCCTCGTGGATAAACACATTGTATGTTATTTGTTCCTTAAAAGGTTTAAACAAAAGGCAAAGACAGATGCTTAGCCTCAGCGGTACTCTACCACAGTGGATCAAGATGCACTGAGACGCTGACGTTTCCTCAAGTGTGCCTTCACAAGCTGTGCTGGCTATTACACGCCGTTTCACAGGAAGTGCTCTCTCCAACACTCTACCTCAACACAAAGACTTAACACTTAACTATCAGAGACAAACTGCTACTCGTGTTATTTCATTAACCTCTCATTAGTTGCTTTCCTGTTAAAGGTCCAATGTGCAGGAATTTCTCCCATCTAGCGTTGAGATCATACATCGCAATCAACTCCCTCGCACCACGTAGTTCAAAGTACGTATTACAGCTACGGTAGCCTTCCCGCTTCAAAAAGCCGGTCTCTCGCTCTTTTCAATCTCCTTTTCCTTTTTCTGGGCGAAGAAGGAGACTCCTGTTCTTGAAATTTGGATTTTGAATACGTGTGGTCCTCCATGTTTGCTTCTTCAAACTTGCCGGGGCCGGGAAGCTACGATACCCGTTAGCAGCATTAGCAGCAGCTGTGAGGTTATCATGTGACAGCGAGAACGTGAAAGGTGGAGCAGTATGTCCCTTACCGGCTAACGTATTTCAAGATGGAGCATGAATATGGAGCGTCTACCCCAGTTCATGCAAACGCAAATGTAAAATCCTTCGCCCCAAAACACAGATTTTGATAATGAACAACTAAACACGTTACACACTGGACCTTTAACCAGAGATGTAGCTTCCACTGAGGACGTAGGCTGCATTTACACCGCTACGTTTTGGTTTAAAAAAGGCATATCCTCTGCTACGTTTCCCCCTCTCATTCCCCCTTCTCTGGCGTTTCCCCCTCTTTTCCAGTTCATCGTTGGGATCCTAAAGAAGGTCTCCAGCACACCACAATAACGCACATACAGGCTGGCGAAGGCAACAGCGTCCATTAAAAAACTGTTCTGGAGGCTCCCTGCCGCCGGCCATATCCTCCCCACACTTTGGTTAAATACAACTGAATATCAGAGTGAGCCAAAACACTGTAAATTGACACAATATCCTCCGTACTGATGGAAACGTGGCTATTTTTCACACCATATCCCTAACCCAGATAGGGAGAGATAAGGTTGAAACTCGGCAAATTTTTCCCTTTAATTATTTAATGACACCCGTGGTTAAATAATGAATACAGGTCCCAGAGTTCTGTTGGAAATGGCACGTGTATCTACCACAAATCTGCCCACAAATGGCTATCTATTCAATCTAGCAGAAGAACATCGGCTCTATCCGTTTACAGTGCAGCTGAACAAACAGTTAACAACTAAAAATGTTAATATTATTATTTTGTAGATGCATTTTGTCAGGACTAAACTCTGTGGCTGCTTCACAATTAAAGCCACCCTGTGGTGTTCAGCGTAAAGCAGCAGTAGGAACTGATTAGTTTGCATTTGCGTTAACGTAACACACGCCCACTCTGCCAGGTATAATCACAGACAGGTACTTAGATAATGTCAGTGAATTAAACAAGCCTACAGTATATTATGTTCACAATTTATTCAAAAATTACGTTTGAAATTAGGAAAGTCTGAAGGATTACAACTTAAAAAATGGAGAAAATATCTAAATTAACATTATTCTTTCTTTTAAATGACATGTGGGATGCTAATAACACTGCAACATAACTGAATATCTGTGTATTGATGTTTATGTGTCATGTGCATTGTTCTGAATATCACTGGTGTCACTGTGATGAGCTACTGTGACTAATATCATTGTGCCTCTGAGTTGAAGTGAATCTGATCCTGGAGCCAAGCCATGCTGCGTTCAGGAACACTAACTGACTTCGTCGTTTGTTGTAAAAGCGGCTTTGTTGTTTTTAAAATCCTCTCCAAACAACTGACTGTCTGACTGACTGTAGCTGCATTCATTAGCACAGCAGCAAACACACGTGAAGAGACTTCAGATTCAGACTTGGAGCCTCACTTGATATGCGAGTCAGGCCTCCCGTCTTTGTCTTTACACCTTGTCCTTTACCGTCCCGTGACCCAGTGTACTGAAGCAGACCTGCAGTTCAACAGGGAAACACTCAAGTGTCTATTAATGCCTAACAAATATGCATGGAGGCAGTCAGCAGGAGCTGCAGCGTCAGCCAATGTTTTGATTGAATTGTTGTGATAGCGAACCAATTCTCTGATCGAGCTGCACAGAGTGTACCGGCTCCAAGGACACAAAGGTGGAGGAACACATAACTGAAAATATTTTCATTTCTACTTAAAGCTATAGGGTCCTATCCTGCACCCAGCGCAGCGCAAAGCCCGACGCAAGTCTCTTTGCTAGTTTAAGATCGACGCAGTTGTCAATTTCCCGTCCAGCGACCGCGTCGTTTAAATAACAAATGCACCTGACCCCATCTGTGGTACATGGCTGGTCTTACAGGGAGGTGTGTTCAGGTGCATTCTGGGCGTGCTGGTCTTACAGGGAGGTGTGTTCAGGTGCATTCTGGGCGGACTGGTCTTACAGGGAGGTGTGTTCAGGTGCATTCTGGGCGTGCTGGTCTTACAGGGGGGTGTGTTCAGGTGCATTCTAGGCGTATTGCTATCTTGAGGCAGCGGGAAGTGATGGCACCATTGACCAACAAAAACCTGGTCTGAAGTCAATAACGCAGCATTTCATTGTTATTTTAACAGAGCATTAGTCAAATGCTCCTCGGCTCAACGGCCAATCTCACAATCGTTTTAGAGTCTGAAAATGTGGTTATGAAAGAATTCTGTCAAATTCTACTTAGAATTGCTTGGTTTTTATCCAAATAAATCATGATTTATGACCTATTTTGGTATAAATATCAGCCTAATAATAATACTGTTAATTAGAAGTAAGGGTACTCATACGGACAAAGATCCGCAGATAAGTAAATTGAGAAAAGATATCTGCCAAAACCTAACAATTCGCTTTACTTTTAGACCAAAATACCAAAGTTATTTCTCTAATTATACTTGACTTTTAATCTTTGAAGCCAACTATCTGCCTGTTTTATACTTGGAGGTAAAATGAAGCAGGAATTCAAGATCCAGATTCAATCAAAGATCAATCAGAGGTCTCTCGATCCACCACTCTTCATGAAGACCTTGAGCTTTCGCAGCCTTTACAACAAACGTCCTTCAGTCCGTTTGGCTCCAGGATAGTTTTTCTCCAGACATCAAACATTTAGTATTCATAGGGCCAAGTTTGATTTCAAGGTGCACGTACAAATTGGGTTTCTGTGGCCTCAGTTCCCACTGGGCTCTTCATACGAAACGACAAAACCAAACAGCAGTCGGTCAATTGAAAACAAATGGCTACATCCTAAAAACAATGAGAATGCATGGAGCACCAGCAGACCATAAAACAGTCTGAGAAACCGGCCCATCGCCAATCTCAGCCTCTGTGTCCCTCCTCTTCTCCCTCCCTCTGTCTCTCCTCTGTCCTCCCCCCCCCCCACTCCCCACTCCTCATCTTATAGGACAAGGAGGTGAATCTGGAACAGGTGCATCGTCGTATGAACAGTCTTTTGGACGAGGACTTGGCCCACAAGCAGATCCCCGGCCCCTCTATCGAGATCTCTGCGCTGGACATCGGCAGCATGCAGCCCAGCCAGGCCTCTCAGATGCCGGGGCCGGAGTCCGTGCGGGACTACCCGCACTCGGGCCTCGCTGTGACCACCTTCCTCCCCGGGGAAGGGGGGCCGCCTCCTCCTCTTCCCCACCCTCACCATGGGGGGACCCTAGGCAGGACACTTCCTCTGTCCCAGGGCCCTGGCAGCAACACGTTGCCCCTGCACCATCAGCTCAGCAGCGGCACCATGCAGTGCAAACACAGGGCGCCCAACGGGGGGCTCTTTCGGCAGAGCCCTGGCAAGACACCCATGCCAATGTCCTACCAGGCAGTCTCCACAGGACCCATACCCGAAGCCATTGAGGCCACCCACAGTACATCCATTTAGGGATAGGAAAGGGGACGTGGGGGCGGGACAGGGAGGGGTCAAACTGCATCAACGATAAGTTTCTGTCCGGACTTTCGTTTGGTTTCGGATGTGAGGGGGGGTTGGGGATCTGTAAAGGAAAATTATTATAGAAGACAAAAAAAACATAAATGTACAAAGTGAAAAGATTTTGTATCTCACAACCTGTTCAGAAAAGCCGATGTGACGGGAAGAAAAGAATAGCAGGAGGGGTTGGCGGGTGTAATTTTTCTCTTGTACATATCTGTAAATACCAAAAGAACGAAGTGAGGTTAAAGTGTATTTTGAATATTCTCAATTTTTTGAAGTTGAGTTATAAAAAAACAAACAAAACAAGATAATAAAAAAAAATACCT
>CM042334.1:1759594-1762094 GCA_023566125.1 Zingel zingel | reverse complement strand
TTGAACGCTCCACCTACGTTACACCTTCCCGTAATCAACGGCGCCGTCATTACGGCGACCAGCGTAGCGCGGAGTGCAAGCGTAGGGGTCGGTTCACTGGGAAGAAGTTCTAATATTCTGCAGAAACCCAACCCCGTCAAAAAGCCCAATATTCAGCCAATCAGAAGCTGGATCCTGGATTTGGTGCATTCCTAGTTTCTAGTCCAACAAAGTTCCACATTTGTATGTCTGCAGAGGAAATTAAGGGACCTTAACTTGACCCAATGCAGGTCTTCATTCCTTACCTCCATTTTGTAGACGGGCTGTACTGTACTATTGATGGGCCACTGATTATCAGATAGAAAGTAAATGTATTGTTTGTTTGAGAAAAGTCTTTTATTTAAAGATTAAAAACATGATGCTGACTGACTTTGTCCCAAGTTACATCTTCTGTATTCCATTCTCAACAGTATAATATGAGACTGATTTGTGATTAGCACCATTTATCATTCAGACATGCAGAACGTACGTACGTACGTGCCAGGTAATATCAGATGGTGCACAGTTATATCAGAAATTTGGGTTTCTTTCAACAAAATTGCCCAAAAGTAACATGGATGGTTCAACGCAGCGCTCTTCGCAATTACAATTAAAATGTTTGAAGTAAACATCAAAGAATCAGGGCTGTGTATTGGCAAGAATCTGGCGATACGATACAAGGGTCACGATTCGGTATATTTCGATACTGTGCGTAAGGCGATATATTGCGATTTTTTTAAAGTATAATTTTAGAAAAACTAATATTTAAAAAAAGACATGATGTGCATACAAGTCAAAGAAGTTTACTTTAGGTCAACAGTTCATACACAGAAAATCAAACTGCCAGTCACAGGTTCTTGGTGAGCTAATGTTGATACGCTGAAGTAGGCAAAGTTCAGCCATAGCTACGTTGTTAGCTTCTAGCAAAAAGTCAGGCACTGCTAGGCACTGTTAGGCACTGTTACACTGCTAGGCACTGCTAGGCACTGCTAGGCACTGTTAGGCACTGTTAGGCACTGCTAGCCACTGCTATGCACTGCTAGGCACTGTTAGGCACTGCTAGGCACTGCTAGGCACTGCTAGGCACTGCTAGGCGCTGCTAGGTACTGTTACACTGCTAGGCACTGTTACACTGTTAGGCACTGCTAGGCACTGTTAGGCACTGCTAGGTACTGCTAGGCACTGCTAGGCACTGCTAGGCACTGCTAGGTACTGCTAGGCACTGCTAGGCACTGCTAGGCGCTGCTAGGTACTGTTACACTGCTAGGCACTGTTACACTGCTAGGCACTGTTACACTGCTAGGCACTGCTAGGCACTGCTAGGCACTGCTAGGCGCTGCTAGGTACTGTTACACTGCTAGGCACTGTTACACTGTTAGGCACTGCTAGGCACTGTTAGGCACTGCTAGGTACTGCTAGGCACTGTTACACTGCTAGGCACCGTTACACTGCTAGGCACTGTTAGGCACTGTTAGGCACTGCTAGGCTCTGTTAGGCACTGTTAGGCTCTGTTAGGCTCTGTTAGGCACTGTTAGGCACTGTTAGGCACTGCTAGGCACCGCTAGGCACTGTTAGGCACTGCTATGCACCGTTAGGCACTGCTAGGCTCTGTTAGGCACTGTTAGGCACTGTTAGGCACTGCTAGGCTCTGTTAGGCACTGTTAGGCTCTGTTAGGCACTGCTAGGCACTGCTAGGCTCTGTTAGGCAATGCCAGGCACCGCTAGGCACTGCTAGGCACTGTTAGGCACTGCTAGGCTCTATTAGGCAATGCCAGGCACCGCTAGGCACTGAAAAACATTTAAATAAACATTTCAAATGTTTATAATCCATCCCTTAATTCCTTCATTTTAATATAATTGTGTTATGAGTTATGGATGACATATTCTAAAATTAGCATTTTGCAAAAAATATCACGTCCCCCCTGCAGTCCTCCAGAGAACCCCTAGGGGGACACGGACCCCCTGCAGTCCTCCAGATTACCCCTAGGGGGACACGTACCCCCTGCAGTCCTCCAGAGTACCCCTAGGGGGACACGTACCCACATTTGAGAAACACTGCTCTAGTGGACTGAAAAAGCAATTTCTTGTATTATTCTAGTATCAAAAAGTTTGCTTCTCATGTTAACATTCTGATGCTACCGAGCCATCAGCTCCCGTTAGCATCCCATTGACTGCCATTCATTCTGATGCTACCAAGCCATCAGCTCCCGTTAGCATCCCATTGACTCCCATTCATTCTGACGTCACTTTGACAGAGAATAACTTTACATCTGAAGCATTTAAAGACTCTATTTGTCCGTTGTTTATTTCTAAAGAAACACGACAATGTATAAAAGGCTCCATTACCTTGTAGCTCACGTTATGGCTCCGTAGCAGACGTTGTTATAAAAACAGGCTAACGATTGGGTCATAACCACGAGACTTACTGTCTCGTAGTAGAGGAATTACCGTATAGTACAGGAGAAGCTCTCAGGCAGTTTGG
>CM042334.1:1747094-1757094 GCA_023566125.1 Zingel zingel | reverse complement strand
CTTTCTCTCTCTCTCTCTGTCTGTCTGTCTCTGTCTGTCTCTGTCTGCCTGTCTCTCTCTCTGTCTGTCTCTGTCTGCCTGTCTCTCTCTCTCTCTCTGTCTGTCTCTGTCTGCCTGTCTCTCTCTCTCTCTCTCTCTCTCTGACCCGCTTTCTAAACAGTATCATCACTCAACGTTGACATATACCTGTCTGTGATTGTCCTTCCTTTATTATTAGTCTGAATAATTCATAATTCCTGCTTTTTTCATCTCCAGGAGTAGGTATAATTCCCTATAAGTTAGGTTGTAAGACTAGTAATAAGTTGGTGTTAGTGGTGTCCATACATGGTAGTGAAAGGAAGTATAAAACGGAGGAGGGAAAGGGGCCAAATGGGTTGAAAAAAGAGACAATAACGTCAGGGAGGATGAATAGTGCATGGTCCAATAGAAGACAACACAAGGGTTACCAGCTCTGCAGTCTGTTTCTCTGGGTCCGAACCTGTTCTGCCGGAAAGGAAACGAGATTCCTAACAACCGACCGTTTGCTACGACGATATTTAGGAGTCTTAGTCGACTCAGACCATAATGACTGAAAGGGGACCTCCGTAACATTTATACTTTGGATTAGCGCATGTTGCCTGCAGTAAACTGATAGATAATTACAGTAATCACTCACTGTGTCTGTTGGTTACGGTATTATGATATCTGCAGACTGTTGAGCCACTTGCTGCAGTGATTGACGGTGTTGTTAGAGGAACAGACACACACACACACACACACACACACACACACACACAGGCATACACATGCAGACATACACACACAGAGACACACACAGACACACACACACAGATACACACACACACACACACACACACACACACACACACACACACACACACACAGACACACACACACACACACACACACACACACACACACACACACACACACACACACACACACACACACACAGGCATACACATGCAGACATACACACACAGACACACACAGACACACACACACACACACACACACAGACATACACACACAGACACACACACACACACACAGACACAGACACACACACACACACACACACACACACACACAGAAGATTACAAATAAAAATATTACGGTGCAAATCCTCCATCATAACAGCAATGCTCCAAGGTCCAAACGCGCCTGGCTTTTAAAGGGAATGGGAGATGATCTCTGATTGGTTGATTGCATGTTACGCCCAGAACACACCTCTGACTAATGAAGACACTAAGTCCAACCCTTTAGAACCATGACCCGGCACACGGACCCTTTTTACCGCCGTCAAACTAGCAAAAGTGGATTCGTACACGCCCTGAACGCACCTGCACCAGGCGCTTCACGCCGTGACCTCAGATCGTTAAGATAGGGCCCATAGTGCGTAGTTTCTGTCGCCCCCATGAGGAACTCTAAGTAATTACAACACTGTCGGCGCGTCCACACGATACAAGCCTTCCGTGACCACCTCATTTACAGGTTTTGGTGTAAACCCAAACGTACTGCATCAGCTGGGGAAAGCCAACTCCAGTGCGAGTCAGCCGATCTAAACGAGGCCGGTGTGAAAGCCTCCTAAATGTCCCTTTTAATCCTTTTGGCTACTAACCCGCACCCGTAAGTGCTTAAAGGTCGACAGCGTGTCCTTCACACAGATTTAAAGCGTTTTTTATGGCGGCCGCGTGGCCTCGGCTGCAGACAGCGGAGCCTCAGGGCTCGATGTTCAATCACGACTGCTGCTGACTTCTCATTCTCGCCTGTGACATGTGACATATAGGTTTTAATAAAAAAAAAAGTGTCAAAGTGCTTCGAAGTGACATTTTTATATCGCACTTCGACACGACGTGTCAGCAGACTGACCACGGACATGTCTGTTTGAATATTTGACTTCCTTCAGTAGTCCTGTCCTGTTTCTGTTCTCAACATCACACAGGTGCATTACCGCCTGACTGGAGTAATCACAAGACTCTACAAACTCCGGAAATATATAGTATATATATTCTACCATATGACTGCATTGTGAGGGAGTGAGGATTTTTTTTATTTATTTAACCTTTATTTATTCAGGGTAGGTTCACTGAGAGGCAGCCTCTCTTTTGCAGGAACGCCCTGATCACATTCACACAGTTACACATTCATACCTGGAAGCTGCCCAGTACCACCACAGTCTGATCTGATCACATTCGTACCTGGAAGCTGCCCAGTACCACCACAGTCTGATCTGATCACATTCGTACCTGGAAGCTGCCCAGTACCACCACAGTCTGATCTGATCACATTCATACCTGGAAGCTGCCCAGTACTACCACAGTCTGATCTGATCACATTCGTACCTGGAAGCTGCCCAGTACTACCACAGTCTGATCTGATCACATTCGTACCTGGAAGCTGCCCAGTACCACCACAGTCTGATCTGACCACATTCATACCTGGAAGCTGCCCAGTACCACCACAGTCTGATCTGATCACATTCATACTGTAAGCTGCCCAATACAACCACAGTCTGAGCTGATCACATTCATACTGGAAGCTGCCCAGTACTACCACAGTCTGATCTGACCACATTCGTACCTGGAAGCTGCCCAGTACTACCACAGTCTGATCTGATCACATTCATACCTGGAAGCTGCCCAGTACCACCACAGTCTGATCTGATCACATTCATACCTGGAAGCTGCCCAGTACCACCACAGTCTGATCTGATCACATTCATACCTGGAAGCTGCCCAGTACCACCACAGTCTGATCTGACCACATTCATACCTGGAAGCTGCCCAGTACCACCACAGTCTGATCTGACCACATTCATACCTGGAAGCTGCCCAGTACTACCACAGTCTGATCTGCTGCCACTGGAGCGGTTGGGGTTAAGGGCCTTGCTCAAGGGCACCTCAGTGGTGGTAATGAGGGAGGGACAAGCGCTGCTCTTTCACTTTCCCCACCCAGATTTTATCCTGTCGGTCTGGGGATTGAACCGACGACCTTCCAGTCACAAGCTCGCTTCTCTAAGGATTCAATGCCAAGTAAGTAACATTAATGACGAATATCTATTAATTGAATGATTAAATAAGGTAGTGTCTCCAAACTTAACTCAATTATATCTTGTCTCCTGCTACTTGTACTACAGCACTTACTTTTACAAAATAAGATTAATTTATAAATATTTTTTGTTGTATCTCTTTTCGGCGTTGTAGTTTGTAGACGGTCCCTAAGCACTCGTCTTACTGCCGTCTCACCGCCGGCTGCACGTAGAGACCAAAGCCATCAGGCAGGTGTTATTTAAATAAACTCCTGGTGTACTTACAAACTTTCCAATCTCTCGTTTTATGAGTACATAACCTATTTGTACTTCTGTAGGAGTTTGGTACCATTCCCGGCATTATTAGTTGGGTAACTTACGAGATACACAGTTGGATCCATTAGCGCCTGCACTAACTTAATCAGCTGATAACGCTAACTCTCCCAATGTTCGATCCAGGTGAAAAAAGCTTCTGGGGGGGAGGGGGGGGGGGTTGTTTGGCTCGAGGTCATGGTGCAAAGGACCCTAGGGTGAAATTACTCCGAACCATCACTTTTAAAGGAGACATTCAGCACACGCTGATGTAACTGTTGTTCATACTATTACATCACTGTTAGCGCTGCACACAGCACTGCCACGGGAACATAATAGACTTTAAAATACAGCTCCAAGAGCGTGGATGGCGTCCCCGTTGTTGCAGTTCCTTTCCGCGTTATTAACCACAACTGTCCCGTTGTTGTCGGCGTGTCCGGCATGTGACGGTTCAACACAGGACTTTCACCCCGGAGAGCGGGGACGGCGTCCCGCGTGTTGCAGGACTTTCACCCCGGAGAGCGGGGACGGCGTCCCGCGTGTTGCAGGACTTTCACCCCGGAGAGCGGGGACGGCGTCCCGCGTGTTGCAGGACTTTCACCCCGGAGAGCGGGGATGGCGTCCCGCGTGTTGCAGGACTTTCACCCCGGAGAGCGGGGATGGCGTCCCGCGTGTTGCAGGACTTTCACCCCGGAGAGCGGGGATGGCGTCCCGCGTGTTGCAGGACTTTCACCCCGGAGAGCGGGGATGGCGTCCCGCGTGTTGCAGGACTTTCACCCCGGAGAGCGGGGATGGCGTCCCGCGTGTTGCAGTTCCTTTCCGCGTTATTAACCTCAACTGTCCCGTTGTTGTCGGCGTGTCCGGCGTGTGACGGTTCCTTTCCCAGTTCTTCTTTTCCCTAACCTCAACCGTCCCGTTGTTGTGGCGTTTCACGTCCCCGTTGTTGCGTGCCACAGAGACCGCGGATCGTGTCTGTGCGCCCGGGGAACGCATCCCCGTGTGGCGGTCCGTCCTGTTGTTGCCGGCGTGGGACGTTTAATTTCCCCGTGGCAGTACACAAAATGAAATTCGAATGAAATTCGTAACCTGTACACGTATCAATAAATAAAAATAACGTGACCATTTCAAGAACTGGCGTGAGACCGGGTTGGATTCTTAACGTTGCAGTCATCCGTTTGATATGTTTTAATAAGTACAGGACAAAGCTGGTCTGAATGCTAATTATTTAAAAGTGAAGAAAAAAGAAATGATCTGTCAACGGCATTACCTTCCTTTCAGACGGCCCTTCACGACGTGGAACTGACGCTGCCGTCTCTGCTCTCTTCAAGGACACCAGACTCAGTCATTTCACCTTTACGGTGTGACTTTGGATGTATTAAAGGGTTAGTTTGGATTCACCAAAGTCACACAATAACACCAAACGGTAATGGGTTATTCCTCGGTCCATGCTACACCATTGCACAAAATTTCGTGAAAATCGGGCCAGTAGATATCCCGTAATCCTGCAACAGGAAACGGCTTGCTTAGTATTAGATTAAGTTCAACTATACAGTGTGTGTCAATAATGGGTTAATAGTTACAGTTGTGTTGAGTTATTGTGCGACTTTGGCGTTTTAAAGGGTTAGGAAACAAACACGATAAGCGATGGAGGCAGTGGGTATACTGTTCTGTATATTGGCCAGAATCTGCCTTTGGGAATGGGGGCCATATCATAGTGGAGGGGGGGGTCTGGGTGTCCTCGCCCAGGGAAGTTCGGCGCGTCTAATCTTCGTTTCCTGTATTCGGATACACTTTATGCACCAATTTACGGTGGAAATCCCTTTGACAACACAGATGACAATTCAAAATATATAAAAAATATAATGTGAAGTATGTTGTTGTGGGTCATTGGGCATTTTTAAGAGGGTATATGGAAATCCTGGAGCTTCGTTAGTGGGTATACTGCGTATACCTGCGTATCACGGAGACTACAGCGCTGCCAACAACCCTCAAATCTTCTTTTTAGACATTTTGTCCATTTTTTAAATGTTCTTGTTGTTCTTCAAAATCCTATAAATCAAAGTAGTGAACTGATCATTTCTTTTACGGAACCGTCCACGGTATTTTAGATTTTTTTGGTTGAAAGAAACCCACATTTTCTGATAATAGAAACTAATTGAAAACGGGTCAAAATGGCTAAAAGTAGCTAATTACCCTAATTGTCCAAAACGCAACTCTTAGCAATCAAGTTGAATTCATCCACTAGGCCTATAGAAGACAAAATGTTCAATGCATTATCGCGCTGATGTGACCGAGCCCGACCCAAACATCATTTCTAAATATCTGTCTGAATCCGGCCTGGCCCGCCAGGTACCGTCGGGCTCGGGTCGGGTATCCATCCTCTATGTTGGACTGCTTACAGCCGCAACACGTAGCCATCAACAGCATCGTCATCCTGCTCGTTGGCCCAAAAGAACAAAGAGAGATGATGAACGTATGTCTGTGTGAAGCGTTTCAAACTAACAACGCTGTGCTGTGTGTCTTTGTGTTTCCGCCACACGATGCAATCACTTACATCTTTCACTACCTCCGCTTTTCACACATGAAAAGAACTGCGTCTCATCGTCAGCATTTGCAATTTTCCGTGTATTCACTCAGCCCCAAACTCCGTCAGGCTTTCGAGCACATGCAAAGACAGAATCTCAAGCTCACACTCATCTCCCAGCTTTGTCTCGCCTCTTTAAACACGACCTCTGCGCTACTTTTCTACATGAAAAGGCCTCAACTCGGACTGCTTTTTCTCTCTATCTGCCTGTAATGTGTGTGACCAGCTTATAATCCAGTTTCACCCTGCATGTTCAAGCCCTCCTACCCATCCATCCTCCTTTTACACTAACAAAGGCTCCGTAAAAAATGTCTTCAACAGACTCAACCTTCAACCGCTCATCACTCCTGCTATTCACGCTCCATCTGTGCAGCACATGTAATTTTGGCTCTTTTTTTACGCTTTTTGAAACATTTTTTGTCACTTTTTTCAATACTTTAAACAATAAACATAATATAAACCTATTTGTGTGTATTTAAAAAACAGAAATTGTGGATTATTTTGACTGATAGTTCAGATCTAGAGGATGTTGAGTGGATCACAGGTTATTTAACATGCTATAAAATTGAAAAAAATCCCACAAACATCCATAATTCAATGAAAGTAATCATTAATTCTACCTGCCAAGAATGTCACATAGCTTCTATACAACGTACATCCACGCATTCGTGTTATTTTGGGGCAATTTGGTTAAAAAAAGCCCATAATTCTGATATAAAATGGGTCAAATTTGACCCAAGGACAACTCAAGGGTTCAAACCAGCTCTCTGTTCTCCTTATGTCAAGTGGATGTGGAAGTTATCGGCACTGTGTTGCTGACTTTCTACTGTCGGTACAACTCGACTCAAGTCTATTCTGGGCATGCTGGTCTTACAGGGAGGTGTGTTCAGGTGCATTCTGGGCGTGCTGGTCTTATAGGGAGGTGTGTTCAGGTACATTCTGGACGTGCTGGTCTTACAGGGAGGTGTGTTCAGGTACATTCTGGGCGTGCTGGTCTTACAGGGAGGTGTGTTCAGGTGCATTCTGGGCGTGCTGGTCTTACAGGGAGGTGTGTTCAGGTGCATTCTGGGCGTATTGCTATCTTGAGGCAGCGGGAAGTGATGGCACCATTGACCAACAAAAACCTGGTCTAAAGTCACTAACGCAGCATTTCATTGTTATTTTAACAGAGCATTAATAAAATGCTCCGAGGCTCGTGCACAGCACGTGCACACTATGCTTGTTACACACACAGGGACGCACAGCAGCAGACACACACACACACACACACACACACACACACACACACACACACTCAACACACACACACACACACACACACACACACATGCAGAAGATTACAAATAAAAATAACGTGCCTGGCTTTTAAAGGGAATGGGAGATGATCTCTGATTGGTTGATTGCATGTTACGCCCAGAACACACCTCTGATTAATGAAGACACTAAGTCCAACCCTTTAGAACCATGCGCCCGGCACACGGACCCTTTTTACCGCCGTCAAACTAGCAAAAGTGGATTCGTACACGCCCTAAACGCACCTGCACCAGGCGCTTCACGCCTAAAATTGGGCCCGTAGTGTATCTGTCAATTTGTAGCTTACATCCCAGTCTGTCCAAGGTATCAAAGTGGACTCTGTTCTCCCATGTGAGTCTAAGAGAGGAGACACACCAGCCCGATAACCGGCCGTCGGACCGTCTGGCGAGGTCGGTGACTCGAGTCTGTTCAGTGTCCCGTGCCGTCGTCCGTCCGAGGAGCCGTCGGCCTTCATTTGGGCCGACCCGACATGTTCAGTCGGAGACAGGACAGTCGGGACTCACCCGGAGATGGGGAGCGGATGAGCCTCTCTGATCTGATGAAGATCTGTTAAACTGACCTTTGTTGATCTGAAATGAAGACAGATTCAGCGCCTGCACGGCCTATTTCTCTCTTAACATGTTCTCAGGAACACGTTACGGTGAACTGGGAAATAATCAGACTGTTAATGGAAACAATACAGAGCAGCGCCCCCTGCTGTTATGGAGACGTATTACGTCTCGTGCACGTGCAGAACGTACGCTCAAGTCGGCGTCTCTTCGGTGAGTTCTGAGGCCCTTTTTGGACCTCGGGGACCCGACTGATCGTGTGGTCTGCACAGCGTTCTGTCTGTATTGCTGGTTTTCATGCAGCTCTCCTTTCTCTCACATATAAACTCCCGTTCTCCTGAGCAGCCTGAGCAGCCTATAAGGGGCTCTAACAAGTAGTTGCATGGCAACAGAGTGGAGATCAGTGGGGACGCAGTATTGGCGAGCTGCTCGCAGGCCGCCCACCCTCGCAGCGCCGGACGCCAGCTTGTGTAACATCACCTGCTGGCTGTCAGTCCGTCCCACAGCGTCCAATGGCTGTGTGTGTCTCTGTGTGTGTCTCTGTGTGTGTGTGTGTGTGTGTGTGTTTGTGTCTGTCTCTGTGTGTGTGTGTCTCTGTGTGTGTGTGTGTGTGTGTGTGTGTGTGTCTCTGTGTGTGTGTGTGTGTGTGTCTCTGTGTGTGTGTGTGTGTGTGTGTGTGTGTGTCTCTGTGTGCGTTTCTGCCAGACCACTTGAACGTGTGTGTGTGTGTGTGTGTGTGTGTGTGTGTGTGTGTGTGTGTCTCTGTGTGTGTGTGTGTGTGTGTGTGTGTGTGTGTCTCTGTGCGTGTGTGTGTGTGTGTGTGTGTGTGTGTGTGTCTCTGTGCGTGTGTGTGTGTGTGTATGTGTGTGTGTGTGTGTGTGTGTGTGTCTGTGCGTGTGTGTGCGTGTGTGTGTGTGTGTGTGTGTGTCTCTGTGTGTGTGTGTGTGTGTGTGTGTCTCTGTGTGTGTGTGTGTGTGTGTGTGTCTCTGTGCGTGTGTGTGTGTCTGTGTGTGTGTGTGTGTGTGTGTGTGTTAGGGATGCACTGAATCCAGATATTTGGGGTTCAGCTGAATCCTGAATCCTCTGGTTGAGATTCTGCTGAGTCCTCCTCCCATCCTCAGTCCATGAACTCAGTCAACACATTAATGAAGTCAGCAGGGACTGTCCTTCCTTTGCCGTACCTGAAGTTACTGCATTCTGGCTGCTGTCTGTAGATTCCTTCATCACAACTCGTATTCTTCCAGATGTTTGATACCAGATGTTGTAACAGCGGTGATGTTGTGTATTGTTTAGGGTCCTCACCACCACCAGACTAATCAGCATTGCAGATTGAACATGTAGCTGGACTTGAACGGCCTTCTTTTGACTGAAAGTGCTGCCAAACATCACTTTTCTGCTCACCAGTTCCATTTCCACTTCCTCACAGCCGGCTGCATTGAACGCTCCACCTACGTTAACACCTTCCCGTAATCAACGGCGCCGTCATTACGGCGACCAGCGTAGCGCGGAGAGTGCAAGCGTAGGGGTCGGTTCACTGGGAAGAAGTTCTAATATTCTGCAGAAACCCAACCCCGTCAAAAAGCCCAATATTCAGCCAATCAGAAGCTGGATCCTGGATTCGGTGCATCCCTAATCGTCACACCCCTTCTTTTAATAACCAGCATACAGATTTTGAGTTCATAGAAACAGATTATTTAGAAACATGATAAATAGGGATGCCCTGATGCATCAAACTAACATTGGTATGGGCCTATATTCGCCGTGTTCTACATCTCCACATCCTCTTTGTAATGCACCGTAACTGTCATGTGCGCTCTGTAAGACTCGCCACAATGACCACACAGTCACGTAAGGGTTCGGGGAAATCAGCCCTCTGCAGCGGCAGTTGGTCATTACGGAGATAAAAAGCCCTCTATTGTCCTTGACCACAGCGAGACTTCTTACGGGCTCTATTCTTGGAGGAAAAAGGGCCACTTGCCGAGTGTGAGTGCCGGATTTCAATGGTGTCAGTCATTTGCAAGTGAAAAGGTGATATATCAAGGAGGATAATGGCTGCCCTAAAGGGGAGGAGGGGGAGCGATGAGAGGCAGCATGATGAACCGTGTAATTACCCTCTAGCCGCGGTGTGTGTGTGTGTGTGTGTGTGTGTGTGTGTGTGTGTGTGTGTGTGTGTGTGTGTGTGTGTGTGTGTGTGTGTGTGTGTCTGCTTCA